>JAXBDA010000215.1:0-104065 GCA_036023075.1 Gaultheria prostrata | reverse complement strand
CTTCGTCTCCCTCTCTCTCTCTCTCTCTCTCTCTCTCTCTCTCTCATTCCCAAAGGAAGGAAGCCATCAGTACTGGTTAGCCCTGTTTCCCCAACCACTTTCCACCTATAACACAGATCCTCAATCCAACCCCCCCCAATAAATCCACTCCTTCCCATCCAACAGAGAAGAAGAAGAAGAAGAAGAAACAGAGCTTCTATTTTGGGACTCCTTCCTTTCAGATGCAGTCGAGTACTCCAGCAGCTATCTCTCACTCTCCCAGCTTCACTACTACCCATTCCTCCTCCTCTGCCACCCTCGCCGACATCGCCGCTAGAGTCGTCCATGAATTCCGCCTTGAACAATCCAATTTCGACAACGATGACCTCTTCGGCGACCTCCATAACGAAGTAGCTGATCATCGTCGGCAGAATCCAACCGACCAAGAAAAAGAGGAAATCGATGACAATAGTAGTAGTGAATTCGAGTTCCCTTCCCTGTGTAAAGACCGACCGCAGCCCATTTCGGCCGACGAGATCTTCTACAACGGCCAGATCAGGCCTGTTTTCCCCATCTTTGGGAGAACAGATTTGTTGTTTGGAGGTGGTGTGGTTAACGGCGGCGATGGTAAAGTGAATTGTTCTTCTAAGCCTAGGAAAAACCAGTCGACGACGCGGGCGTCTTTGAGGACGCTTATGAGGGAGGATAGGGACCCGACGTCGTGCTCGTCTTCCGAATCGGACGACCTCGACGGGGTCCCGGCCGAGATCTACTGCGCCTGGACTCCTAAATCTGCGGCGGTGGGGGCGGCGGAGGTTAAGAAGAGCGGCTCAACGGGGTCGTCGAAGCGGTGGAGGATTCGTAACCTTCTGTTTCGGAGCAACAGCGCCGGGAGGGACTCTTTCGTCTTCTTAGCGTCTTCGAGTGGGAAGAAGAACAAGGACGACAAGGGTTCTAAGAGAGAAACCGCGACGGAGAGGAGTTCCTTTGGAGTGGGTGACGTGGTGCCGGTCACGGCGGCGCAGGAGGAAGAGGAGAATTACGGGAAGAGCGGTGTGGCGGCGGCAGAGGTGGTGAAAGACGGAGAGAGGCGGCGGTTGTACGGAAGACAGGATTGGGTTGGATTCTTCGCTAATGTGAACGGGGTGAGCAGTAATCTCCACCCGTTTTGACGAGTCAATTCAACCGAGTCGAGTTTGGTTTGTGATTATTATTATTATTAATTACTTTGGTTTTTAATTAGGCAGATGGGGATAATTTTTATATATTGTGTAAATACGTGATTAATTTCGCTTTTTGAAAGTTGATTTGGGTTTTTTTTTTGGTGTGTGAACAGAGTGTAAGCAGAGTCAATTACGTAGACCGGAGTTTCGATTACGTGAGAAATGGAAATGAACTTTCTTGCTTTCTTTATTTTTTGTTTTGGCCTTGACGGCAGGAGGTCAGTTGTCTGTTAATTAATTTAAATTATTACAAAGGAATATTGATGTTGTTCTTTGTGCTCGAATTCAGAATCTCCCAATCATTTAAGAACTGTTACGTGACCAATTCAACAACAATTGAATTAAAAAAAAAAAAACCCGAATTAAACTTTTTTTATTTTTTGTTTTGGCCATGGCAAGCATGACGCTAATATGTAAGAAATTAAAAAAAAAAACCCCAGTAGGAATTGAACGTTTTTTATATTTTGTTTTGGCCACGACAAGCATGACGTTAATATGTAAGTTAAGTTAGATTAATACGAATAGTATGAATACTACTTTATCGACTCGAACCCATAACTCCTAATCGGTTAATTACGAGTATTTTAGTACCCGAGAAACTGTGTTAGAAATTTAATACAACTTTCTTAATTTTTTTTTTTATTGGGTAGTATGTAAAGAACTTTCTTTCTGGAGCTCTTCCAAAAAAGAATTTTCTTTCTGGAAGGTTTCTTCGAAATTCATGTGGGTCCCAAAGTTGCCCCACCTGAGAATCTTTAGAGATATTTTGTAGTGTACTTGTTTTGGTTCTTCGCTAGATTCAACTGTGAGATATTAAGGCTCCGCTCCACTAACTCAAAAATTAATTTATTGTGTTTTTTGAGATAAGTTATTTTCTAACAATACATCACCTAAAAAATTATAAAAAGCTAACGCGTATTTTGAATTTTCACATAAGAAACCAAAAAAACTAAGTAAGTGGTACACCCTAATTCTCAGGTAAAAAAAAAAATCCTGGTATGAAATATGAATATGAGTTTGTTTGTCAGGATTCGGGTGGACCATGTCCTTGTGTCCTCTGTAATTTCCACGTTCCATTGACGTTTTTATATTTTAAATAATAGGATACGACTTTCTATTTCACCGGGGTTAGCTTATTAGGTTTATGAGACAGATTACTCTCTCATAATATATTTATTTAATTTTATTTAATAAATTAATTACATTGATTTATTATCAATAATTAAGTTTGTGCAACACTCCTATAGTTTGGTTATTTGTCTTTTAGCGCATGCAAGGCAGACTACTAAACCCAAAAATTTATTATTGATTGTTTTATTGCCCAAGATGTTGTATATTAAATAAGGGACAAAGAACCACCGTTACTTGGAAAACGGCGAAATCTGGTGTGCGCTCTCTGGTGTGTGGCACCTGAGCCGACGGATGTGTTTTCAACGGTCCTGATTTCATCTCGGTACTTTGCAGATCCGAGCAGATGATTGACGAGATCAGCAGCTCGAAGGCGCACACCAGTAACAGGGATTTTATCTCGGCACTTTACAGATCCGAGCCGTCCATTTCCAAGATGAAATTCGAGCTATTCATTGACGAGATCAACGGTTCGGATGCACACACCAGGACCACACATCAGCACCCCCAGATCATTGTTACTTGGCATTGCTACCTCCAAAAGTTAGTAGAATGCTGATACATGTAGATGATAACCACTAATTCTATCTACGTGGGAAATAATTTGGGCACTCTATTTTTTAATAATTACATTTCCACATTTGTCTTTTATTATTCGAAATACGCATTGCACAATTTCAAAACATACTAAAAGGCAAGTTTTATCAAAAAGGTGGAGTACGAAAATTATTTCTCTATCCGAATTTGAGGTTTTTAATTACTTGCATTCGAATTTGAACCGAAACTCATGAATAGTTATGATTGTCAATCTATCATAATCAAGTTATATGGTTTCCAGATTTCAGTTAACCGCGCCTAGGGCTGCAAATGAACCAAGCCGTTTGTGAGCTCGGCTTGGTTCAGCTTGAAAAGAGCTCATTCGAACCCCGTTCGTTATGTTTTTATTGAGGCTCGGCTCGAGTTCAAGTTCGTTAAAAACCTTTACAAACAAGCCTGAACACGTCAATGCTCTGCTCGGCTCGATAAGACTCGTTTATTTTTTAGAGGAATAAAATTAATAACTTTTTATTCCAATTTGATATATTAATGCACCATCTTTTCAAATTATTGTTAAATTTTACTATTATTTTGCAATTGAGACTATTTTCTTGTAGAGTTTATAGATATAAAACATATATACATGCACAATTAAAACTTTATTTCTTGTCTTAAGCCTATATGAGTATACACACGTATTTTTCCGTTGACTCGTTAAGGCTCGTGAACAAGCTCGAGTTCAAGTCAAGTCTAGGCCAGCTCGGCTAGTTAAGTTTTCACTGAGCTCGAGTTCGTTAAAAACTTAATAAACAAGCTTGAGCATAGTAAAGCTCGACTCGACTCGGCTCGTTTGCAGCCCAAACCGCGCCATACCCACAACATTAGCTAGGTTTATTCTATGTTTTTGGTAATTAAGAAGTCCTATCTGTTATTCAAATAGGGAGATCCTGCCGTGCACTCAGTGCGGTGCCATGCACTCATCTAGTCGGCCGTTGCGAAAATGCACGGGTCGGATTAAATCCAATCCCATGTGAGAGCCATTGATTGGATTTGATCCAAATCGTGCATTTTCACAATGGACGCCCGGATGGGTGCATGGCACGGTTCTATGCACTGATAGACGCGTGAAATCCATGCATTTGAGCGCCTAAGTAGGGAAGAATGAGCGCGTTAGACGTGCGGTTAATCCTCATTTTCCATTTAATTCGTGCACGTGGTTGGATTGTGTGTTTGCGCTTAATTGCAGGGAATTGAGGTGTATTTGGCGCTAATTGGAGTTGTTGGAAGAGCATGCACGAGGATCAAGGATGAGAAAGGCCGTGGAGACTAAGTGTTGGAGTTGATTTCGCGTGGAAAAGTTCGTAACCCATCGGGAGCGCTACCTTATTTCTCTGGAGCACTCGAAATTGGCACACAAGAGGAGCAAAAATGAACAGAGAGTTGCGGAGCGCTACACGGTTGGTTAGGAAGTCAACGGTCAAAGGGGCATCAGCCGGAGTAGTACTAAACTTAAACCTGAAAGATAATTAGACTTTAATTCATGAATAGGGAGACATTCGCAAATCAGAGATTCAAAGTATGAGTTGGAGATGCTTTTTCGTATCGCTTTGAGCCCACCAAAATGAGAGCGGAGAGCATGTAGTGCACTAGATGCACTTGCACCATGCAGCGCCTCCCAAAATGACACCGTTTTGGGGTAAGTCAAGTGCTTTTCTAAATGTGGTTGTGGAGCCTACCTCGAGATCTCACATAAACGATCCGAACCGTAAAATAATTTTAAAAAATTATCCGAGTGATCTAGGAGTCATTTCTTCAAAATATTTCTTACTTTTCGGATTATAGGCTCCTAAATTTTAAACGAAAATCGAACTAATTAGATCAATTACGTATAAATATCCGATGAGCTTGATTTTCGTTAAGATCACTCGAAAAACTATTATAAAATTATTTAACAGTTCAGATAGTTTGTGTGAGATTACGATGTAAGCCCCATAGAGCCACATTTGGAGGAGCACTTGGCTTGCCCCAAAATGGCGTAGTCTTGGGGCGCGTTGTATGGTGCAGTGCATCCAGTCCAGTGCAGTACAGGCTCTCCGCTCCCCACCAAAATAAGTATTTTGGGCAAGATTTTTCAAATTACTATATTGTTGTAGAACCTCATTTACTTTCATAGGGGAGTGGAGGTGGTCCACAGCAGGGATTAATTTGAGGACTGGAATAAATTACATTTGTAAATATTGTTCCTTTTTCAATTGGTAGAACGTACCAAACATTCCATCTGGCAAACGACCGATCATATGATCACCTCAATCTCTAGGACATTAATTAATTGGAGGTGTATAATACAAGGACCCCTCAAACACCGACTTCTCAAACGGGTAAATGGTGGGGTTTTTTTTTTTTTATTATTATTATAGAAAAAGAGCCAGAAATTCATAGAGATATAATTTACCGACGAGTGCGCATCTCCGAAAAAAAGCTCCTAAAACCTGCAATTGGACAATGAATAAATTTGCAAAATGAAAGGTTCGATTTTTCGTTCGAGGTTCCACAACAAAGGTTTATATCTTTGAAAATAATTTATACTGTAAAGCCGCAAAACAAATAAATAAAACTACTACGTACAGATAATCATGTTAATGTTAAATTTATATCCAAACTTAGGGGGTGTTCCGCTAAGATTGGTTTTTTAGTTTTTTGACTTTTTTATGTGAGAGCTCGAAAAATGCGTAGCTTTTTGTAGTTTTTTATGTGATGTATTGTGAGGGGATGACCTGTCTCGAAAAGCGTAATAAGCTGGCTTTTGGTTTTTTGAGTTAGTGGAACGGGGCCTTAGGGGGTGTGCCACTAACTTAGCTTTTTTTGGCTTTTTAGTTTTTTTATGTGAGAGCTCGAAATACGCGTTAGTTTTTGTGATTTTTTATGTGATGTATTGTGAGGAGATGACCTGTCTCAAAAAGCACAATAAGCTGGCTTTTGACTTTTTGAGTAAATGGGATGGGGCCTTTAGCTAGAAATTACGTAATTGCAATATCTTGCAGGCAAGAGAAAAGGGGCAAGCTTGACGTTAGGAAACCGCAGTTGATTAAATTTGGTGATTTATGTTCCCCCAAAAAAACTTGTTGCTAAAGGGTCTTTCAACCAAGATTTGTGCAACACTCTCTTGCTGTGTGATTGAAGAAAAACATCTCTCCATGTTGCCCCGTTTTTTTTTTTTTGTGTGGTATATATTGATCACAGTATCCATATTTATGAAGTCTCTTTTTGTGTTATCAATAATATAGGATTGTCCAAATCATTTGAAATGATATTCGATCAACGTAATTTTCGACGTGATTGATGTTCTCGATAAGCTCTATTATGTGAATAGTTTCTTGGTTGAAGTTGGACCAAACAAGGAACGAAATAGGCCGATGGAAGATATGATAAAATGCCTTTTGCTTAAGGTAATTGATATTCGCACCCCCCAAATTGATAGCCACACCCCCTTTCTTGTCTTTTAGTGAAGTTTTTACACATAAAAACTTCACTAAAAGACAAGAAAGGGGTGTGTCTATCAATTTGGGGGGTGTGGAAATCACTCCCCCTGCTTAATACTAAACAATATTCTATTTCACATTAAAGGTAATTTCAGTATTTTGCAATTATTTTTTCACCATGGAATACAAGTCATTTCTATGAAGTATGAACTAAATGGTCTAAAAGGTATTTTTAGCGGAAACGAGTTATATTTTGTTATTATGGCGAAGATAAAAAAAATATTAGTGAAAACTCAACTAACATGAGTCTAAGTTTTTTTTATTAACAAACAGCTCCCTTTTTTTTTTATCTTCGTAATTCGCATGTGCCCACGAATAAATTCTGAGAGGCAGTTGAAAGGAAAAGGTGAAAGATACCTACCCAATAAATTTTTGTTTTTGGAGAGGATTGGGATGATACTTGATACTCCCTGGCCTCCGTCCCTTTTTTAGTGTAGACATTTTCATTTTGGGCTGTCCCTTAATAAGTATGTATTTTGAAAAGTTAGTAGGTACATTTCCTATTTTGCCCTTAAAAGTAGATTCCTTTTTGAAAAGTTAGTGGGTATTATTATATTGATAAGGGTAAGTAGTGGAAAGTAGATGCAAAAGTTGATATGAGAGAAAATAAGTTGAAATTACGAGGTAACACACTTAAAAAGGGACGGAGGGAGTAGTTACTAGAGGCAGCATTCATAATTACTTGATGGGTACACCTTTTGAGCTTATAAAAATTAGTATTACGATACATGAAAAATTTCTCAGAAAACGTATAAAAAGATGAATGAACAATTCAGATTCACTTTTCTATGAATCTGAAATATTTATTTGCCTTCAATGCATATTTTTGGAGAAACTCTTGTCGTACCCCCTATGGACTTATACACCTTGTTTGGATGGGTTTTTACGAACTGGTCTTGAAAATTCTTCTTGAAAACTCAAAACCTGGTGGGTTTTAAAAGTGTGCATCAGTGTGTTATCCTGCCTTGTTTGGTGGTTTTTGAAAACCCCTTTTAAAACCGAACAAGGGAGGGTTTTCAAAACCCGATTTGGAAATCTCGAACGAACAAGCCCAATTAATTGATTCTCTCCTTTGCCGTTGGGTCCACTATGACTCCACTTCCATTGCAAAAGCTTTCCAACATTTATTGGAAAACGTGTAAAGTTGAAGCCCTAAATTTCCTTCTTTTTGCTCCCGGGGAAATTATTCAGCTCTTGGCTTTGGGACCTGGAGCATAGCGGAGATTTTATTTTATTTTATTTTTGTCTCTCACCGGACCATACATAGGATGTCAAACGGGAGTCGAGTACGTCCTTCAAGAGAACTCGTATTAAAGACGTCTCTCACAAGGGAGAGTAGTGCAAGTTTAACCAACCAAACCCCAAGAGAATTGGATCATCCATTTGTTGTTAGCATTTGCTAACTACCACTACCAACATGAATTGAGTGAGAGAGAGACTAGGATAGTATGATTGACGGGGTGTTCCGTTAGGAAAGTTTTTTGGCTTTTTGGTTTTTCATGATTTTTTATGTGATATATTGTGAGAGAGTGACTGTCCCGATTTTAGAAATAAGCTGGCTTTCTGGATTTTTCGAGTTAGTGGAATGGGGCCTGAAATTGTACTTTATTTGTCAAAAATGGATGTTTATAATAAATTCTTAGGTGATATTTAATGTAATGTGATCATCAGCAAATACGTAGTTCGAGCTAACAAAAAAATAATTCGTACATATATATGTATGTCATGGGAGTATATCCAGGAGCTTAGCAAAACAATGGATCATAAAATGGTTGAACTTAAATTCAATACAGTAGTAGCTAAAATTATCAGGTAAGTCATGAATTTTTATACGACTATCTGCTTATAGTCACGCGAACACAATAATAATAATAATAATAATAATAATTTACTATTAAGTGGGCACATGATCGCGTAACGTTTTCAAAAATCGAACTGCCATATAACTTCTCTACTGAATGGGGTAGTTCTCGAATGGAAAAACATGCATAGTCTTTTCAACTTTCATTTACAAAATTTCCTCAGAAGGAAAAGAAAGTATTTATTTATTTATTTATCGGCAAGGAAAAGAAAGCATTGGAGACTTATTGTAAAATTTGCTAGTCCTATGCCCTGGGAGTATAAGCCAACAAGGCACTTGAAACTTCTTGATGATAATATTTATCCTGTTATTATATGAGAATTGTTATTGATACTTCACTTTTCTCTATTGATACTCCCTTTTTTTTTTGTCTTTATTCATAAAGTATGAGGGTAATTTTACCTAATAAAGACAAAAAAAAGAATGCCAATAAAGAAAAGTGGAGTGACAATACAAGATGTTCTATTGTATACAGAAAACCCATAAATAAAAAGGAGCATCATGTGTTCACATTTGTCTCCCCCAAAATCTCATAATTGCCCTTCGATGTATGGACAAAATCTAGGCAAAAAAACTGACGTAAACGGAATACCTCGAAAGTCTGGTAAATACAATACGGTAATCATGCAAAACCTATATCAGGATGACCTGCATATATACCCCTTCTTACAAACCCACATCACCTCCAATTATAGAAAAATAATGGTACTTTGGTCATTTCCAAGTCCAACAAAGTCCTGTAAACCAAAAAATTGTGGAAGTGATGAATTGCAATCCTGATATGAGGTCACATTTTGGTTACATCCTGTTTATTGACCAATACCGTAGTTTTTCAAATTAAAAGAACCTACATTATCGCATTATCTCCTTGTAATAGAAATCCCATAGTCTTTTAAATTAAAGCATTATCCCCTTCGGGAAAACTATATAATGTAATAGAAATCCCCCAATACGATGATCGATGTATCCTCCAATATGTACACCTACACATATCTCGAGTCGGTACATCTCGTACAATTACCAATTTACACAGTTCAGATCTTGTTTTAAGAATCGAAGACTTTGTTAACGTAACTTACTATACATGCATGTCACATATTATGATAGATTCAGAACATGAGAAAAATGACATGCTGATATCAGGTTATACATTCTGCTTTGACGATACTAAAGTACTACTTGGCTCACAAATGGTACTGAGCTAGCTTTATCTTTAGCTTCTTCCACACAGCCCTGAGATCCAGGCAAAACAAGCTGCAGAGTACTAGCAGCAGCCCCAAGTGTTAGTCCACCTGGTTGCTTCTCACACAATTGATAAGGGTTCGGTTCGATTCTCGGAGTTAGGATGCAAGAAAGTAATTTCTTTTGAATCCCCTAGTCTCAATGCAGATGGCCCGTCTTTGAACAGATTGGGAATAGTATCAGTCAATGTGCGCGCTTGCTGGGATACCCCTAACTGTCGAACAAAGGGAAAAAGAGTAGTAGCAGTTGTAGTCCTTTCTTCTACTTGAATTGTAGTATGCAATGCAAAAGCAAGTGTAAGTTCCCAATATATATGCCCCATATTCCTTGGGTGTCCTACCAAATCCTCACAGAGGCCAGACTCCACTCCACCATGACTTTCACATCATCCCCAACTTTTTCAGATGAGCCCACTTCCTATTTTCCCCATCTTCTTTATGTTCTGAGAATATGAGGCTTCCCTTCATATTGTACATAAGCCTGTCCAATGGAACAATATATATATATATACCCCTTTTATGTCTAACTCGATGACTCAAGTTGTTCATTTTATAGATCAGCATGCATCAGGTCATGGATGTCACAATCAATTACCAATCAAAAAAAAAAAAAACAATTAAGTTAATTGCATATTGGCAATTGTCTAGTCGAATGCGATTTGCTTAATTAGAGTAGATGACTTACCCATGTACAATTATCTTGCATTCTTGTTTAATTTATTTACATACATCGAACTTACAGAATCGATAATTCGAGCCATAAAAATGAAATCACATGGATCTCAATTGTGATTGTGTACCCTTCACATGAGGACCGGGAGACCTTGTTCACACTTGCAACTCAATTTTGAGCATTTCCTTGATTCTGTTTTTATTTAATTTTTGGGCATCCAATTTGAGCACAACCTTAACGTATACCCCTGTTCTATGTTGTTTGTCCTTAAAAGTTGTATCGTTTTTGGAAGAACAAATAAAATAAGGGCCAGTTGCTATAAGATCCACTATAGCTATTTCCTAACACTTGCAGTCCACATAACTTTTTCCTAACACATCTAGTCCACTCACGCATCCAAAGAACGACAATACTCCTCTCTTACATGTGAAGTACGTTGCCGGCGCCAGAAGAATCGTTGGTGCCGGAAAAGTCACGTGGAAAATTGGACTTCGCCGGAAAAGTCACCGCGCAGATATTAGATGTGGTTATCTGGGGTTACAAGATGTGGTTAGCTGTGCCGATGATTTTTTCAATCTGATCCCTATAGCAACTGGCCCCATAATCACAAGATGTGGTTATCTGCGGTCGCAAGATTATCTCTGCCGACGACTTTTCCAATCTGATCCCTATAGCAAATGGCCCTATATCTGGAATCACCAAATGTGATTATCTACTAGATGTAGTTATCTACGCCGGTGACTTTTCCAATCTGATCCCTATAGCAACTGGCCCCAGTAAATTTGGAACCACCAAATGTGGTTATCTGGGCTCACAAGATGTGGTTATCTGGAGACAAGATGTGGTTATCTACGCTGATGATTTTTCCAAACTGATCCCTATAGTAACTGGCCTCATATCTGGAATCACCAGATGTGGTTATCTTGGTTCACAAGATGTGGTTATCTGCGCCGGAATCTTTTCCAATTTGATCTCTATAGCAACTGGCTCATATCTGGAATCACCAGATGTGGTTATCTGGGCCGGTGACTTTTCCAATCTGATCCCTACAACAACAGACCCCACATCTTGTGAGTATAGATAACCACATCTAATCCCAAGTAGGATTTTAAAAAAAAAATAGTACACATCTTGTGAGTTCAGATAATCACATCTTGTGATTCCAGATATGGTTATCTACCCTGACGACTTTTCCGGCAAAGTCCAACTTTCTGGCGACTTTTCCGGAGCTGGTGAAATTCCCAACAAACTTTTCCGGCCCCTGTGAATTTTCCCGCAAACTTTATGCCACCGGTGACTTTTCCGGCGAGAGTATATTATGTTTTAAATTTAATGTGAAGGTAGATTTGTCTATTAAAAATGGAGAGTGGACCTTATATCTTAGAAAATTCAAAAAAGTGGATTAGAGGTGTTATGAAAAATATGCGTTGGACTAGACATGTTACGAAAAACTATATGGACATTAGAGTAATTCCTTAAATAAAATACTATGTGCATAACGTTTTAATTTTACCAACTTTCACGTACACCAATTTTTTTAAATTTTTTTTTTTTTCAAATTGGTAAAAACTGGTGTCAAAAAATTCAAAGTCAAAAAATTCAAAATAGTTATCTGCTTTGGTGTTTTAATCTTTAATAAAATGTACGTATTTAAAAAAAAATAAACGAAACGTATGAATGGGGTGGGGGATTCCTTAATGAATTTTAGCTGGTTATGTTCACAAGAACCCCACCATACCCCTTTTACGCAAATTGCATGGCAGACCCAAGCGTAGGTGACTAGGTGCATGTAATTAATGTACTCTCTCTCTCTCTCTCTCTCTCTCTCTCTCTCTCTCTCTCTCTCTCTCTCTCACACACACACACACACACACACACACACACTGAAATGCTAATCTAGAAACAACGCATTGAGGTTGGATGGACCTGTCTTTCTTCACATGATATTTGTGAGCTTTCTTTTAAAGAAAGCTTAAATGGAGACAAGGATAGGTTTTGCCTAAAGATAAAGATAAATATATCTAGTCTAGTCGTAGGAGGACCCCACTAAATTGATGATATGTACATTTTCTCTTTATTGATGATATGTACATTTTCTCTCCTATTAATCCCCAGTACATGTCAATTGCTTATTAGTGTCCCTGGGGGCAACACTTGCCCCACCGCATGGTGTCTAAAGTTTCTCCACCACACATTGATGCGGATTAAGTACACTTAAGTCATTGGGGCGGCTTTAGAATTTTAATTCAGCAGTGACAAAAATGTAAATAATTTTTTTTTTTACAAAGCTCTATACAAAATAGACGTATTTATTCTGGTAGAAAATTTATTAAGTACTTAGGGGTTGTTCTCCAATGAATTTTATGAAGATTTGATAAAATCATACCATTGATTTTATCTATTTTACAAAAGATTCCATAAAATCACTCATTTTTGCCCATTTTTTAATGTAAAAATGGGAGATTTTATGAAATCTTTTGCAGAATAGATAAAATCAAGAGTATAATTTTATCAAATCTTTATAAAATCTATTGGAAAACAACCTCTTAGAGTGAGACTTTAGGTATGGGATATCAAATGCTAATAATCACTACGAATGTGACAGAGTGATGTACATAATGATTTAATCGGGAGAGGGTCTTGCTAATGAGTGCATCATTGCGCTCGTTAAGGCTACAAAAAAGTATATTTATTGGGTCTCACTAGTACTTTAAAGTATATTTTATAGTACAAGTAAGACCCATAAGTGTACCTTTTGTACCCTAAATGGGCGCAACATTGCACCCGTTAGCATTTCCCATATCGGGAAAATAAAAAACCTTGAAAGCCGAGCGAAGACCATTGGATACCTTCGTCGGTCGTCATGTCTTTTTGTACCAAAAGAATATACTATCACCAACCTGATAATACTGCCACTAAGAATTCGGGAAGGGAATTATACGCAACGTGAAAGTGATTGGGATGCAGTTTTAAGCAGCCTATGGCCATCTGACAGCTGAAATAATGTCTCGTTAGACATGTATACTTCATCACGTATCCTTTGTTTGTTTTGGTTTTGTCTATGTTCTTCTCGTCTGTATAATTATTTTTATTCTGTTGTCTTTATATTCAGTAGTTTGTAATAGCATTTCTGGAACAATAAAATTCTCTCTATTGGCAAAAAAAAAAAAAAGAAGAAGCAGAGCCTATGGCCCACTCCATAATGACACTCAGAATTACTCCTACGTAGCAGCAAAATCACAAAACAGATACTCATATTTCATAGTACTATGAGCTTTATCAAATTTAGGGACACTATTAAATTGTGTCCAAGAAATTTTGGAAAGAAGATTTATCTTCTTCCTTTTTCCTTTTTGAACAGAAGAAAGTTTCCAAGGAAAATTTCTCAGTGCGTCATCCCCACGTGATGCCCCAAAGCTCTCAAACACCACACATGTACATTGGTGTGTAGTGTGAAGGGTTATGGGGCACCGCAACGAATAAGTACTCGTTTCCAATACCCTAAGATGTGTCCTTAGTCCTTACTTAAAACTAAAGTGAAGTAACAGCAATTTTCATTGTGTTCACAGTTTTCATTTCTTACTTTTTCCTAAAATACATTCTATACATACATATACTTTATGTATGCACATAGATGGATAGATATAGAATGATTCTGCAATTATTGTAAAGTCTAACTTTAGTTGCCCAGAACCTTTGTACCTCCTTAGGTTGTCAATTATTGATTTCTTGTCTAAAGCAACATTCCACTATTGCCAAAATTGAAGCCTTCACTAATACACTACTTGTTAGTATATGATTCAGATTTCAGAGGACAGCATCACTAATACTTGTGATATGATATAGAATGAGGACATACGCATAACTTTCGTCGCACTTTTTATGAACAGATGCATGATTTTAGCATGAAGAAGCGAATATAAATAGAGTGACATTATTTTTTTCACGATTAACTTCGGCGTAAAACGAAGAATATTTCTCCTCATTACAAGTCTAACCAACAAATAAAAAGGGTTAATTGTAGAATTCTTCTCCAATCCAAGCAAACCAGGAGGGGCATTTGAAAGTATTATTAAGTTCTTCAAACTCACAAAACCTACCACCCAAATCCTTCAAATAAGTTCTTCTAGAGTTCCCTAATGTTTCTTTCAGATCTTTGAAATCAAGAATTTCAATCTAAAATAGAAAAGTTAAGACAATATTCAAATGCATCTCATTTCAATGAGAATTATTCTATTCTGCACCTTCTTTTTTTGTACGGCTTCTGCAAGCAGTATTTTTTCACTTTCCTCGAATTCTTTTTTTTTTATTGTCTTTTTATTTTTGTTCTTTCCTCTTTTACAAGAAAATGCACCATTCCCAATACAGAGGATGGAACACTACTTTCATAACCTACTAGTGAAGAATGAAGAATACAGAGATGCTCACATTTCTCACCATGAAAATTATGGCACAATTGCTTCATGGCCCCAAAGCAGTGTAGAAACACGATTCGTTCAACATTATTATCATCGCCAGGGGCACAACGGAGAAAAACTTGCTTATACAGGAACAGGAGTCAAACCAGATGAAGGTTGCAAGCTCGCGGCATATTTCCTCGCCCACAAGTCATAATGTACGATTTCCTCGAGAGATGGTGATACCACCAACTCTGCCTGATGCTTATTGCATGTTAGCTCCACAATCTTGAAAATATCCAGGTAGCTGATCCTGAAAACAACAAAACAACTCCATAGGCTACAATTCGACGACAAATTTTATGGAACAAAGCCACACGGGTATCTATGACAAGTCTTATATCCAACCAAGTCTCTGTGTCCACCTTGGATGTGTAGGAAATGAAAAGGGAAGGGATTTTGTGAAGCTTATTTGTTTTTTATAGCTCAGAGTGTCCAGGCCAGCTTGAAACCTAATTTATTGGGGATCAATACCACCATCTACTAGAGGAGGCCAGTTAACATAGGAGAAAAAGTGCCGTATGGATTGACCCATTAGAGTTGATAGCATGACCTAAGAGGGAGCACACCCTAAGTCCCAGGCCTTGACCACCATTCGAGAACCCCTTGGGGTTGTGATTTGTGAAGCTAATTTCTTATCCCTTTGCTTTTCTATTCCCTATGAAAATCTAAGATCCTAACACAGCCTAATGCTACAACTTTGTGGAATATCAATAACATACTAGAGCAACAAAGTCAGCTGCTTCAGGACTTACACTTGAAGGTTTGCCATTTATTCTAAGGTAAATCGATCAAACTGGCGGACATGTACATTTGAATCCAGAATTTCCTATGTACTTTACATCATTACATATTTACATAAGAGGATCAAAATTACACAATAGCAAGGGCGACAAAACAATCTCATGTGTTCATGCTGAGCATAGGGACAGAGCTTACAAATTGCATAGCAAATATCCACGGGGGTACAAGGGAAATAGGATGAATTGATTTGGTATCAACGGCTCTGGAGGCATGGGCAGGGGCGTGGGCAGATGACCGAGATGAAAAGGTTTTTAGATGATGCTCCCTCCCTTGCAAGTTATCCTCAGAACGTTATGCTCCTATATTTGAGTTTGTAGTTTGAAGGGTACTGATATGTTGTTATTTGCGTTTGTAGTTGTTTTATACCTTAAAACTTGAACCCTAGTCTTATCGTAACATTCATGAGCTTCTAACTCTCCTGGTTGGACACGATGCCTCGAGCGTACTGAAGGCTGAGTAGCGAGGACTCGTATAAATTTTGAAAGGAAATTTGTGTTGATATGTTCAACTCTCCTGCTTGTGATTTTAAAGGTTAAGGTTTTACACAAGGTTCATGGAATTCGTGCTCAGATGATAAGACTCATTGGTATGACGATGTTGCTACTCCTGCAACTATTATTAAATTATGCAGAAGCGAGGACCATTGTGCCAACCAATACCATACGGCGGTAGAAACAGAACTCTTTCATTGCAGGAGTAAATCTCAACAAGTACATTTACATACTTTTCATCGATGAACAACTCCACAGCCTTCTCATTTGCAGCACTGAGAACTCCTGTCATGGTGCCTCCAGCCCGTCCAGCAGCATAGGCCAGATCCATGGATGGGTATTTCACATTGTCAGGAGCTTTAAAAGTCAGTGACCCAAGCCTGTATCATCCAAATACACACAAAAATAAGGAATCCACAATGAATTTTGGCATTTTCATAGTTTCTCCTTATTCTCACTGAATTACATTGAAAGAATCATAAAATCACATAAAAAGACTACAAAAATGATTTTCATTCACCGATAAAGCTGATTCAGGATTTTATGAAGCATGTTGACTATTAGCTGAACCAAAGTTCTACAGTTCAAAAAGATAATTAGAACAACTACTACAGAATATTGATAATTTAGCCATGTTTCATAACATACAATGAGAAAATAATACACGTATTCCTTTAGTAAAATGCCACAAATAGTTTATTTTTATATTTGAAATGCAGAGACAGTGACTGGCCCATTTGGTATGCCTGTTAGAAAAGAGTATAGCAAATCAAAAACATTCTATCTGTCTTTACCAAGTATATTTTGATATTTTCCTATGGAATAAAACTACATAGCTGCATCTAGAGAAAAAATACCATAGTAACATGAATGCAGTAAGCTCTGGTCGCCTCATGAATGATCAAATTTAGACTTTAAACTTTTCCTTCATGGAGCAGATGGAAATATATAGAAGTCCATATAAATTCTAGACCATGTGTTCGGGGGTCAAGAGATAATTACTTGCAAAGATCAAGGCGAGGCCAAGTAATCTCAGAGCAATAAATTCTGTCAGGCCAAGATAAAGTGTAGAGGATAGGCAAACGCATATCAGGCCACCCCAGTTGTGCCAGCACAGATGAATCCTGCAGAGAGATGTCAGATTCAATCTTCGGTAACATTACAGCAAAGAAGTTCATAAACAAAACCTTGTAAGCATCATACAAGAACCAAGAAAGTAACGTTAGAGATGGGTCAAACCTGCGTTTCAATCATTGAATGTATGATAGATTGGGGATGAATAACAATCTCAATATCATCATATTCAGCCCCAAAAAGATAGTGCGCTTCAATTACTTCTAGTCCCTGTCAACAGATAAACGTGAGTCCTGTATATAACTTGGACCTCTGTTTTAGAGGTCACATCAACATGGTCCTCATGGATCATGCTCCATAAATAGCAGAAAATAAACTACACGAAAAAGGGAGTGCAAGTCCTTGAAATAAAAGATAAAGGAACACAAATAATGACCTTATTGAAGAGGGTAGCAGAGTCCACAGTAATCTTTTTCCCCATATTCCAGTTAGGATGCTTCAATGCATCAGCCACCTTAACGTCTTTCAATTTATCAACAGGCCAATCCCTGACAGAGGAAAGAGGTGATTAAATTTAGTTTCATACCTAAGATGAAGCAAACATAAAAAAACAGTTCATTGAAAATAGCCTGACTAAAGAAGTACATTATAGAGGGGATTTATCTCATTTCCTGTTAAACCCTTTTCCCAAGATTTTTTTTTATTCTGAAAAGGAGATCTATATAAGAGAGAAAAGCAAGTAGGTTTTGAGAAGAGAACTAATGCAGTTGGATGTATAATTGAAAATATGATACCAATTCAAGCTCACTGGGCATGTTTTGAACTTACTAGACAACTTAATTATAGCAATTCAAAAGCGCTAAAATATTTTAAATTTTGTCGTTATTTCTTTCTTCTCTTGAACGTTGACATACATCCGTTACAAATATTTAAAAAAAACTTCTATCTGGAAATAAGCAGGCACACCTGAAAGACCCTCCTGATGCAGTTAAAATAATGCGCCTAAGAGCACCCTCTGGCAAGCCTTGAATACACTGAAACAAGGACAACTCTTTAGGCCTTACACTGAGAAGGAAGGGAATTGCAGCACATACTTATACACTAGTCATGCAATGGGCAGAAACTATGTAGCAATGATACACACAAAACTTCACAGGACATAATCAAAGAAACTGAGAAAATAAATTGTGATCTATGCATTTTGCTGCTTGTACTTACCTGGAATATAGCAGAATGCTCTGAATCAGCTGGAAGAATCTTTACTTTATGCTTGCGAGCAAGAGGAAGGACAAAAGGACCCCCGGCAATCAGTGTCTCTTTATTGGCTAAGGCAATGTCTTTGCCAGCTTCAATTGCTGCCACAGTAGGCTGACAAAGATAAAAGACAAAAGTTTAGTTTAAATCTTGAAGAAGGATTTTCTCTACTGGTAACTTCGAAAACTTCCTGCAACTGAATATGAACCATAAATATGCACATTCATATCGAAACCAAGGAAGCGACCATAGATCATTTGGTCTAGATTTTCGAGTGGAAGATACAGAGACTGGAATCCATGCAAAAGATTTCCATACTACCGTACCTATTATGCCAAGCATGTTATAGGTTTTTTCCAATGTTTAATCATCTTTCGGTTTTTTATCCGTCTTCCTCAGAAGCTGCTGATCTTTTCTTGTTTTTATTTGCATGTTGTTATCTAGCCTATTCATACATGATACAACTCATAATTGCCCCAATTACTTAGTCCGCAACACGGATCCATTTCCTTCATTTTCCAATTCAGATGGTTCTTATTTATGTAGGAGGAGTGGCCTCGAAAGATTAATAAGTTGTTAGCGCAAGTTTCAAATTTAAATTACTGCTTAATAATATGCGTTCACATATTCAAATTACTGCTTAATAAAATACGGCTGTTCACATGCCATATATTATTTCTAATAAAGTCAATTCTCCATTACATCTGGAGATCCAACCGAAAAGCTTAAGCTATAAGGTGTAGACTGCCAACATTATATCAATTGATCACCCACTCCATACCCAACCAATATGGGATTATATTATCTAACATCCCCAGATGTAGGCAAATACTGTAACACATTCACAAATACGTAATCAAGATCACAAAAAACAAATACCCAACAATGTTCTTTTAATATGAAATTCCTCCTATTTCTTTTTGCATAAGTTACTACTACTTTTTTATTTTATTTTTTTGAAAGTACATAAGTTATTACTCCAAATTCAGATGATGAAATCCACACAAATAACTAGAGGTGGAAAATGGGCGGGTTGAATATGGGTCCAAAGTAGACGGGTTGAATATGGGTTGGGCGAACATGAGCCTAATCATACCCAACCCAACCCCTTTCTTTTTTTGCTTTCCTTTTTTCCAGCCAAACCTCCAAAATGACATGTTTTTTTATTATAAAAATTGCATGTAGATTGAGAATAGTTGTGTGTAGATATTTGAATTTTGAATCAGAAGTGTAGAGATAGAGATAGAGGAATTGGAGAAATTGGACTGACATCTCCTCAAACGAAATTACATGTTAAAATGTACAAAATTGATGTTGTAAAAATTGAAATCATGCTAATGCCGTAAAAGAGAATTCTAATCTCTCTCTCTCCTCCCAATCAAATTACCATTCTTTCTCGTGGTCACGTGGCATTATCAGGATAACTAATACAGTACCATGAGAGAAACGTGGGGGCCACTGCCATTTTAATTTTTTTTATCCGGGCCACTGCCATTTGGTAGAACACCCAGGGAAGGCCATTTTAACGAAAGGCCACCGCCAATTCGTGCCGAAGTAAAACGAAGGCGAAAAAAAAGAGGAGAGAGAGAGGGACTGTGAGTTAGGAAATGTAAGTATTTCTTCATCCAGGTCCAACCCATTTTGAACCCATCTAAACCCATGGAAAGATGGGTTTATATGGGTTCAACCCATATCAATCCATATTACAATATGGGTGGGTTTGGGCTAATTATAATTGGGTAGGTTTGGGCGGGTCCATTTAAATGGGTTCAAATTGCCACCTCTACAAATAACCATACTTTTAACCAAAATGTCTTCATTTTACAATTAAAAATGGGCTCTAGATGTTCTAGCTAAAATGGCCCAAAATGTTATATACAAGAAAATGATTGATGGGTTTACCTTCAAACCAGCGCAGCCTACTATCCCTGTGACTACAGTGGCAGCATCTGGATGGCGAGCAACCTGGAAACAATTTAAACGAAATATCCAGAAGGACCAGAACACGATGAGAATGATTGCATCAGCAAAACAAAAGTGAGGAGTAAGGAAATTAGAAGTCACTGACCTCGATGACACCCTGCTCTCCAGGTATAATTTCAGGCTTGTAATCAGCATCAGCCAAAGCCTCTCTAAGTTCATCAACTAATGATTCATTCCTAACAGCAACTAATTGAGGTTTGAATCTTTTGACCTAGATTATGGCAAATGCTAATATTAACACAGATTGCATAGTGAAACAAAGGCTTTATCTGGTGCATAAGATATGTTGAGGAAAAAGTGAAGGTAACAGAACCAGGTTTGCAGTTACTTAAGAGAGGGGTTGGCAATTATATATATACTCAGTCTGCTAATACTATCCAAAAGAAAGGGAGTAGACACAGAAGACAACAGTCTAATCTACTCGGCATTTGGTCTCAATTCCACATTTTACTTCCTTTTACATATAAGCAACAGAGATATCCCATAATAAAGAAGTATCTGCAATTCCATGTAGCAGCTAAAGTTAGATTTCCTATTATGGGCCCCTGGTTCAAACTTTTAAGTTTAAACTTGGCCTTTGAGTATGATAGATTTGAACCTAAAGGAAGCCACTTCTTGCAGCTAATGTTAACCTCAAATAGAGAGACCAATTGATGGCTTTTCAGGGTAAATGCCTATTAAGATATGGATGGATAATGTCTCTAGCTTACTAACTTTTGTCAAGCTCAAGCAGATCCAACAAAAGATCTGCGACAAAGTGGTCCCAGACTACCATGACAAGAAAAAGTTGTGGAAACTATCCAAAAAGACGAAATCTTCAAATGACTATACAATTATAACAACCATAGAAACGAATGGAGTGATCACCTGATCAGCAAGAAGAGTCACGTTAGAACCCGCAGCCAGTGCCACAACTCTGAACTTATCTGGATTCTCTGCAACTATGTCCAATGTCTGTAGAGCACGAACAATTGAAGAATTTTAAAGACAAATAAAGACATGCCTGGTACTTGTTCAACCACCATAGTCAATGGCTCTATCGTTTTTTTCTTTTTCCCACTCAAAAGAAGCCATGAAATAGAAGGACATATAAATGAAAACAAGATCAAAACATGGCCACGTCATTAAAGCTTAATATCAAGGATAGAAGTGACCGTCTTTAATGAAAACGTTCAATCATCCTATTGCTTCTAAAAAAAGAGATAAGTAAAGGGGGAAATGAATTTTGTTTTATTATGTACGAGGAAAATCTTTAACCTGAGTTCCAATGGAACCCGTTGATCCAACAATAGAAATGGGCTTTGGGCCGTCCCAAGTCTTACGATCTGGCTCCACAACAGCCCGTCCTGGCCACGCCGGAGGAGGCTGCTGTGCTGAACAATGAATTCTCTTTCCAAATGTTACTCCATAGTCCTTCCTCTTCAAAGAAAACCTACCTAGAGGGGTCACAAATAACGGATTTAAGTACATGATCTTCCCTTGGTTAGAAAAAAAAAAAAAAAAAGCACCACCTAATATGACAGTTCAAATAAAACACAACGAAACCACGTTCCCGCTAATGAAATATGTTATAAAGAAGATCCCAATTACAAAACTCCTCCTTTACAACTATAAATGATTTAGAGCGAAACCCTTCAGCTACTAAATTGAAACAATAAGACAAACCACTCACGTGTTGAAGTTCTAACAATTAGAAAGTTACAATCCAATCTTGCAACTCATCCCAACACACACACACACACACACACACACAAAGTTGGTAATTTGGCTCCATTTCTTTTCAGTTCTTTTTTGACCAAAGGTTATGATCTGAATTGGTAAGGTTATGATCTGAATTGATTGAAACCCACTATTTAAACCAAACCATTTACTCCGCAGCACAATGCATTACTTTGTACAATCAACATATTCCAGTGATTAACCAGACAAATCAAAGTTTGTAGCTATTAGATACCAAAATCGAGTCAATCCTAACCATAAGACATGAAACGTGCATCTATTCGTCACCCAACTTGAATTAATCCACAAAGCAACAAGCAGTTCAGCTTCCACGACACAAATTTGGCAACTTCCACGCCACCACAAGCATTCAACATAAAAAAGAGTAGCTCAAAATTTTGCAAATAAAATCAAAAGGGTATAAAGTGGTAGAGAAGAACCTTGAAGATTGAGAAGGTGATGGTTCGATTTAGAGGAGTCGAAGAATGAAAGGCCCTTGATTTCAGTTGGGTATACCAAATTCAGAGCCATATCACTGTTTTTTTCTCCTTTTCAACCTGGGTTTCTTAAAAACTTCGAATATAGTCCAGTATTGACTGCTAAATGAAGTGAGACTTGAGAGAGTGAGTTTGTGCGAATCTAACGATTTATATAATGTGGCGTTTGAGTATGGGAGCAGCCAGAGGTGACTTATAGAGAGGAGAGAGACAGAGAGAGAGCAGCCAGAAGTGACTTAGAGAGAGAGAGAGAGAGAGAGAGGGTGGAGGAGGAGAGATAAGAAGAGAGGGGAATCAGCTGCTCTCGTGCACAGCGTGCGACTTTGTTTATGGTTTATATTCGATCGGCTTGCGTTTAGTCCTGGCATTGTTCTATACGCTGTCGTTTTCAACTACAAATCTAAACTTGTGATGCCGAGCGGGGTAGCGCACTCACATCCGGTCGTTCATTTCAGTTTTTATAGACTGTCCAGATTTGGAGAGAGGAACAGAAGAGAGAGGGGAAGAGAAAGGACGAGAGAGAGGGAATAAATTTGGACAGTCCAATACACTTTTGTATTGCTCGGATATAACGTTCGGGTACCATATATACTCGGCTACGTGGTACTCATCCGATACCCAAAAAAATTTCCCCTCACATGAGTTTGTCCACAACTTAAGTGGGTTTGCCAAAAGATTTTAGCTAAAATCATTTCGAATATCATGGTAAAAGTACATAAAATGGGCCCAATTGTCGTCTAATGATTCTAGAGTGGAAAACAATTTTCACGTTGACAATGCTACAAATTGCTACTTCACATTTTTTTTAATGCTTAATTACTTCTTTCGTTTCTGCAAAATTGTTTCGATGTTCTACTCTCGATTCTAATTAGGGACGGAATCAGGATTTTAAGTGAGCGGAGTAAAATATTAGCCACGCACAAATCATTTTTTCTATTTGCTCATGTAAAGAAATAACTAAATTAAGAAGATAACGTAGTTTTTTCTTTTGGGTAAGTGAAAATAACGTAGTTATACAAGTGATACATGTATTTGTTTTACAATTAGTCTACTATATTTTGAAAATAAAGAACGATAACCTTATTTGTAATACTATCAACTCACGAAAAGAAAAAAAATGAATTTTTCTATGCATTTTAATAAATTGGGACAATTTATGAAATTTTGACAGGGTTAAAATTGTAAAATTTAACTTCAAACTATTAAAAATTCTTATCAGAAATTAAAATGGGAGGAGTTAATTAAGTGACCCCTCTTGTGTCTTACCATATCCGCTCATGTATTTAATGACATTATCCCCATATCTTCCCATAGTTCAAACTGTCAATCTTGACTAAACCCATCATGCAAGCCTCCGGCGACATCTTTGACAAATTTGTCACTTCTATTTCGATTTGTACGTATACCATCCATTTTAGTAGAAATTTCTCAATTGATAAATTTCTTTAAATGAAGAGGTTATTTTCCTTTGTTTGGATATTAGTCATTTCAATTCAATTTGATAAAATTATCATTAATCCATCAAATTAGTATATGTACCCTCCATTTTAGAAATTACTCAATTGAGAAATTTCTAAAATGAACAAGTTACAATCCTTTTTAAATTTATTTTGATAAATTTAGCAAATGCCAAATCATTTACTGATACTCATAAATTTATAAGTTGCTTTTCGGCAAGTGAATATTTTATTTCAGTCATCTACTGTACCAAGTAGGGGTGTCCACGCATCGGATCCGGATCCGATCCTATCTGCTCAGAGCGGATTATGGTTTTTAAGATTCGGAACCATCCGTAAGCGACATACAGATGGATTGAGCGGATCGAGCAGATCCGATCCGAACCGGATCTGGAACCGCCAGATAAGAAATTCTCGATCCGGAACCGAACCGAACAAATATTAGCCACACACAAATCATTTTTTCTATTTGCTCATGTAATGAAGTAACTAAATTAAGAAGATAACGTAATTATACAAGTGATACATGTATTTGTTTTACAATTGGTCGCAATGACTTACTATATTTTGAAAATAAAGTACAATAACCTCATTTGTAATACTATCAACTCAAGAAAAGAAAAAAAATGAATTTTTCTTTTTCTTATCAAAAAATGGATTATGCAAAATTTAGCTTCAAACTATTAAAAATTCTTATCGGAAATTAAAGTGGGAAGACTTAAGTGACCCCTCTTGTGTCTTACCACCTCCGCCCATTTATCTAATGACATTATCCCCACATTTCCCCATATTTCAAACTGTCAATCTTGACTAAATCCATCATGCAAGCCTTCGGCGACATCTTTGATAAATTTGTCACTTCTTAATTGATAAATATGTTAAATGAAAAGGTTATAATCCTTGTTTGGATGGATAAATTAGTTATTTCAATTCAATTTGATAAAATTATCATTAATCCATCAAATTAGTATATATACCCTCCATTTTAGAAATTAAACAATTGAGAAATTTCTAAAATGAACAAGTAACCATCCTTTTTAAATTTATTTTGAAAAATTTAGCAAATATCAAATCATTTACTGATACTCATAAGTTTATAAGTTGCTTTTCGGCAAGTGAATATTTTATTTCGGTCATCTACTGTACCAAGGCATAAAAAAAATATCCTTATATAATTTGAATAATTTAAAAATACTTTTGTCATCATTGTTTAAGGTTGAACTTAGTTTGAGAATTTTAATTGTCAGTTACCCCTCAAAATGGAAATGTTAGTGATCCTGAGATGTAGTGTAGGGCATCCGATGGCTCTACTGCATGAGTTAGCCACCACCTGCGGAAATGTTAGTGATTGATCGGTATTTTTTGTATGAATTAATAAGAGTATTCATGGTCACTTACCCACCGAAAAAAAAAAAAGAGTATACATGGAATATTTTGAATTTGAGAATTATGTGTCATTATGTTTGTTGAGGAGTTATTTGTAATTTTTTTTTCCTAATTAAGAACTTGGCGCGGAATGATAACAAGTTAACAACTATCTCCAATTTTAAAACAAATACTCCACTAAATAATAAACTAATTGGTCTGATAGATTCATCAGAACTAGTGAACATATTTATCAAGAACTGAATACACCTATCATACACGCAAAAAAAGCGTCACCAAGAGCCTCCATTTCTCGGATCCGGGTCCCTTACCTCACTACAGGATTGTAATGAGGCCAATCTGACCGTCCTCCTCGATACCAACGGCTCGGATTTAATCCAAATTCCAAACGATCCGACCCGTTAATTGTTTGGATTAAAATCCGAGCGTTCATTGTCGAAACGGATGGTCAAATGAGCTCACTATAACCATGTAGTGAACCCCTCACTACAGGGACCCCGGATCCCCATTTCTCAGAACCAACATAATTAACTCAATGATAAGCAACCTTTCAAAATACAAAAAACTGAAAAGACGATAGTAGCTGCTATATCGATTCCCCACATCTTTTCTCCAAGCTATCTTCGTCCCCAGTCACAAAATGCAATCAACATTTTAAAGTTGAATTCTATCTCTCTCTACTCAAAATTCAGATTAGATGTCATGGACCTAAAATATTGGCCAGCCAGCATTTAGGCCGAATTGGTGTCCCCGAAGCATCAAGTGATGAGATAGACCAGAATGTTTCCTTTTCTTTTTCTTTTTTTTATCCTATATTTTGATGAAAACAAGAAATGGTAGTTCTCCGCTGGTCATGCTTTGGGTATGACCCACAGCGTACATATTTAGTGGTGTTGGTTTTTTTTGGCTCGATTTCCACGTTCGTAGTATCTCTAGTCCGGACCAAGCAAGTATCAGCGTTTTGAAGCTTGCACGAGTGTTTGTCCGGTCATTGGCCGTACCTCGTCCGGTCACTCTCCGGACAAGACCGGACGAGAGGTACTGGTTGTGTATTTCGGTCTCAGCAACTCTGGTCCGGACCAACGGGGGCTTGATCCGGACGAATGCGTCGTACAAAAACCCTTTTAATATGTTTTTTAGGGTTTTCTATCATTGTAGCAAAGAGAGAGAAACTTTGAGAGCTCATCTGTAGCCTTCGGGCATCCGATTCTCTTCTGATTAGTAAAACCCTCAATCATCTGACTGCCCGTGGAGTAGGTATTCATTGCCGGACCACGTAAAATCTCTGTGTTCTTTGTGATTGCTCT
The DNA here is from genome assembly GCA_036023075.1 of Gaultheria prostrata. Classification (NCBI taxonomy): domain Eukaryota; kingdom Viridiplantae; phylum Streptophyta; class Magnoliopsida; order Ericales; family Ericaceae; genus Gaultheria; species Gaultheria prostrata. Next base: position 77,455 of record JAXBDA010000215.1, on the reverse strand, counting down.
TTCTCTCCCTCTCTTCTCTGATTTGTCTATATAAATCACATCCGTTTTCTGTGTTTGTTCACGCTTCCGCACAACAAGTGAGTCCCACAAGCCATTTGTATAAAATCTTTACGCTTGGGTTGGTACCCATAGCATTTCTGTTCTCTGCTTCGCCTTTCATGTAAGGTTAGGCCACTCCATGTGATGTTCGATTGAAAGTTAAAAAAAACATCACTTGGCATCAATCCTCTGTCATGAATTTTCAAGTTAGTCCAGGTTGGATGTAGGCCTCTCAATGGAGCTAGATTCAATCCGAACATGATATGATTCAGAAAAAGTTTGAAACCGTTCCGAATTCCGGTTTTCGCAAAACCGTTTCAGTCAATCGGAATCCGAATTCCCAAAAAAATGGATATCTGGTACATTAATCTCATCCAATTTTATGGTCAAACTCGTTCTATCTAAAGTATTATAATGATAGAGACTAATAGTTAATTGTTGGCACATGCTTATGCACCGACTTTGCGTAGTAAAAGTGGTTTCCCAAAGCGTAGGGCAATGTCGGTTGTAGCAAAATACCCGGAAGTCCGAAGTCGAATTCACAGGTACCGCGAAAGAGCGCTAAGTTGAGGTTTGCTTTGCGGTAGGGGTTGAGTTTAGGACCGCTACCCTTTTCGGTTTGAGTTTTGATTGGGAATTCTCTCTTTAACTCCTCACTTAATAAAACTAGATTTTGACGAGAAATTTAACAGATGCTTGGTTTAGGGGTTCAATCCATCCATGCCTTATAGCATATTTAACACTCTAAAAGATAACACAAATGAGAGTCACTATACCTTGCTCTCACTCGGAAGATTTAACAATGAAAATCAAGTTTAAAACAAGATGGGGTTTGGAAATGGGAAAAAATCTAATTTACACATTTTATCAAATACTTAGGTGGGGTTTGGCCTAAGTAGTAAACTAAACTTTTCTACTTTTTGGTGCTTTAAATACTTGTACTCATGTATTGAGTACAAGCATTTAAAGCACAAAAAGTAAAAAAAAATTAGGTTACTACTTTAGCCAAAACAAGCCTTAGCGTGTGTCATGGAGTATTTTGTGTGCCAAGTGATTTGTCTGACACCAAATCAAAGAGAGAAACAACCCTAAGCTTAGCCAGAAAATAAGGGAAGTAATTTCATTCACAAACCCGAAGTAAGCACAAATTAGGAAAAAACCATTGAATATACTAAGTCATGGGGTAAAAATCACCCCATAAACAAGCCGATTGAACTACTCACACATGGGAGAGATAAGCATTAAAGGAAAAGACAATGAAATGAAATACATAGAGATAATGAAAATAAACACAAGATCTATGTAGATAATGAAGAGTTCTACTAACATTAATGAAGAGGGAATTATCAAATTAAATATTTCAAGCCCAAATGAGAGAGAAGGGAGAGAAATAAGTTAGAGTTCTAAAGGAGGTAGAAAGAGAAAATGTAAAGTTAAGAATGACCTAAATTTTTTGTCAAAGGGGTACTTATAGGACCGCCAAAAAGTTGTTTGAAAAGCCTGGGTATCGACACCAAGGATGAGTGGTATCGATACCCAGGAGCTCTGATTTCTCTAGGGGCACAGGGTATCGATACTATGATTCTTGGGTATCGATACCCAGGCTTTGTTTCCTAAGTTGGCCTTTGATCTTTCTTTTGGCCTTCAGATGCTTTGGGCATTCCTCCAATGCTTTGAACACTTTAATTTGAACTCGGGGAGGATTCCTCTCGCCCTCTAGCTGACGCAACGGAATTCGTGAGAGACCGACAGGAATCCACGAGTGTTCTTGAATACGTAAGAGAAAGAGATGAAACTCTGAATTATAATTGATTAAAAGATGAATAATGAAAGAGATTACAAACCCTTTTATGGGGAAACCCTAGCACATTCTACTAAAAAATAAAGTATTATGGAATTTAGGGAAAACTAATAAAATTGAAAACTAGAAAGAAAAATAAGATATTACCAATTGCAATCAACGTAAACAGAATTATACCGTAAGAGTAATTCGTAATCTAAATATTTACTTAAATGGCAAAAATACTAAATTGAAGGCCTAAATGAAGGAATTAGGCTGAAATCCACCATCAGTCACAAATTTAGGGTGGTGAGTCATGACCGCAACGAAATTTTGCTTCAGTCCACCAAGTTTGAGTCGATTGCAATCTCGTCGATAAATTGGCGAATATGGCAGTTTTCAATTAAAAGTTGTTTTGGCCTCCGTGGCTTCGGTTGGTCCAACTGATCATGGAATTGGGCCGCTACTAATTCTACATCACTAGCGTAACTTGAATACCTCCGGGTACTCCGGGGATTATTGGGAGCTTTAGAATACGTTTTTTGCTCTGACTACCTAAAATCGAACAAAAACACACCTTGCACGTAATATCAAATAGAAACGAAATGACAAAATGAGGGATATAGATACTCAAATATGCAATGTTGTGTGCCTATCAGTACATCATGGTTAATTAATCAAGATAGCATCTTAGACTTATTGTACATTGATTGGATCCACTCAAGTGCCTTTAAGAACTTGACAGTCCAGTAAGCCTGACTGTCCGATCCATTTTTGAATTCTTTCTAGGCTATGATCGTCCACTTTCTAGCCCTTGTCGAGAATATTGGGCATATGCGAAAAGTTATTGATCGGATACAACTACATATGATATCCAAATACATATATCTTGAGAAAAACTGTGTCGAATCAGTGTTACAATGCTGTTGAAAATTATTTTTCCAGAGATAAATGTGTTATGAAAATATATCAAACATCATCCAATCTTGTAGATGTTCTCGATGAAGTCTAGAAAAGGAACGGTCCAAATCATCAAAATTGGCCAAGAAAGGGCCCAAAGATAACTCGAACTGAACTGAGCGGATCGATTTTCTATTGTATATCCTCATGGAATAATAATCCAATTCACTTCTAACCCTGCCAATTAAACATATCTGCAGTCTTATGTAAACTTGAGGCACGGCCCGGTCAATGACTTCTGATACTGGATTATGGATAATGTCATTGATCTCCATTTTTTATAGGGCATTAGGAGTTCGTTTATTTGACGGGACTAAAAGAAAATGGATATATAGTTCTGTAGAATATGTAGTTCCTTAAGATTTAAAAATAAATAAATAATTGATTAAATATTTAGTACCACAAACCGACTGTATTATGTACCACACATTTAATGAGATTATATATCCAATAAACATTTAATCATACAATTACTATTTTAACCACTTATTGGAGTAGAAATTTTGATTCCTTAGATACATAGTCCAATTCGATGATCAAATCCAGTCAAAACAAATTTAGTAACCACTTCTTCGGCGACTTTATTTCTTCTAATTTTGCACTTTCTTTGTGCATAACTTTCAGCCGATTCATGTCCAACATATATATGTGGTAGAGATTACACCAATTTTGTTGACTTAGTCTAACTCCTCTCATCGAGACGAATGCAAGAAAAAAATGGACTAACAAAAATTCAGAAAAAATTGAAATAAGAAAAACAATTAATTAAGGAAAAGCATAACTTAACATTAAGATAAACACCTAAATCTACTTATGCATTGTGGGTGGGCATACAAAAAGAGAACAAACAACTTGCTTATGCACATGTCGCTCGATTATTGGTTCCCCAATAGCATGCAAATAGCTTGACTCGATGTACAATATCAACTACTTGCACCATAGATCTGAGCCCGGTATGGTTAAAATTATTCAGTGTCCTTAGGAGACCGTCACATGGTACTTGAGGCCTTTTCTTAACCACATGAACCTTCATGTGGGCAAGTGTACGTGTCCTATACTCCTACATGAATGTGTGGTGGGGAGAGGTTTGGGGTCACTGTCACGTGATACTTTAAGGGTACTTAATAATCTCTCCCGTAATGGTCTCACGAAGGGTATTTATCGAGGATGGGGTATGAAATGGAGATGACGGATGACCTCCTTTATAGATATGTGGAGAGAGAGAGCGCGCGCTTTAATAAAGTTGCTGATATCACATTCACAAACCATTTACTTAGGAAATAAAAACCATATAGTTAGGAAATAAATGGCCTAATCACTTGCCATTACAATCAGGACCAACCCAAAAGCAAGATAAATACAAATTTCACACGAAACAAGTCAACTAAATCAAAATAAGAGAAACAAAAGTGGAGATGTCCAAAAGCATGCCCTCTCATTCACTTGAAAAAGATAGTCGGATGCAAGTGCACACTCTTAAAAAGTTACCCCCCACATATAGTTTGGTTCCTCCGTTCCTTTTTAATTGTTAAGCATTCTATTTTGAATTGTATTTTAATAACTGTGTTTTAAAAAAAATTATGTGTTTTAAAAAGTTAATTGGTAAAAGTTTGTACAATTATTATTTTGCCCTTTTGAAAGGTTAATCGGTTAAAATGGAAAATCATTTTGGAAAGGAGGCAAAAATTGATATGAAATGTATCAAGTTGAGGTAAAAGGAGTAGTGATAATATGACTTTAATAAGTTGGATTTACGAAGCAACACAGTTAAAAAAGGACAGAGGAGAAAAACTTGCATGTGGATAGAGTACCGCCACGGGGTATCCGTCGGCGCATCCGAGTCGTTCAAATATGTTTTGGACGGCCCAAAGTTACTCCCTCCGTCCGTTTTTAAGTGTGTTACCTCGCAATTCCAACTTATTTTCTCTCACATCAACTATAACAACTTTTACATCTACTTTCTATTACTTATCTTTATCAATATAATAATACCCACTAACTTTTTAAAAAAAAATCTACTTTTAAGGGCAAAATAAGAAATATACCCACTAACTTTTCAAAACACACTTATTAAGGAACATCACAAAATGAAAAGTTACACACTATAAAAGGGACGGAGGGAGTACAAAACACTAAAAAATGTTACGATTGCCATGAGGTGCCACAATATTTGCATATGATACATACTTTTAATGAGTGTATTGTAGTCATCCCCTACATTCTATACATAGTCCAATTTATACTATTATGTTCTCATTATATATATACACTTATAATTCAATTCAGTTTTATATAGTTATTCAATTCAGTTAGGCTCGTGAACTTGAAATGTATATCAATTGTATTTCCTTGAGCCCACCTAAGAATTTAATGAAAGACATGTGAATGAACTATCTCAAAATCCATCAGATAGAAAAACGAAATTCAAATTTAAGAATGAAACAAATACAACTAAAAAACTTGTCTGATATTGATGTTAATTCTCGACGTTCTTATGTATTCTAAGTAACAAATATCCTTTGGATTTGATAATTGCAGCTCAAGAGGGGTCATTTCCGAATTTTCTTCTGTGAAGATCCTGGGCACACCTGCAAAATAAGAAACCAAGCAGACAACTATGTTGACCTTGAAAGAATATTGGATCATACACATTTATCTGATGGACTATAAAATAAGCAACGAACGAATTATGCAACTTATAAACCAAAGTACAAGGTTTGAAGATGAAATGCAAGTAGAAGCTAATCTTCAAGCAATTACCATAAAATGATGACAGTGTGAACCGGACAATTTTATTTTGCAAAGCCCATCTGGGACAAAGCAAACCGCAGTTTATGTGAACTTGAAGACACTAGAGCCAAAACTAATAAACTTCAAGTTCATGTGAACCTAAAGTCAGTTCCCTTCATGTGTGTCATAGTCCCAAACTCGTCTGTTGACAAAATATACTAATACTAAGTTAGAACCACAGCAAAGAATGACAAGAACCTCTGCCATTGTAACTTGAGTGCATCATGTCTCAGTAATATCTGGGCCTCAGCCTCACCATTCTGTAAACATTGTGGTAATATTTTGCGTTCGTATTTTCTCATTGAATAACACTTGCACACTTGACTGAAGATAAAAATCTTAGGCCCCGTTTGGCGACCGGAGATAATTTTGGGTGGATTTGTAATGAGGGTGGGGCGGTGGGCCCATCTCCTAAGAAGGGTGGATTTGTATATGAGGTGTTTGGATGATATTTTGAGAAAGGGGATTTGGAGGGTGGATAAGAGGGCAAATGACTGAATTGCCTCCAGTTTATTAATTTAATTGACAACATGGTTTAATTTAATTATAATTAAAATAAATACATAACAAATACATAATACATTATACATAATAATAATTATAATCGCCTAATATTGCAATTCCTTGATTGGATTCCCAATATCCATCGGGTGGATCAAGGGATCTATTGTTAGGCTATATTGAACCATGTGTCTATACATCTTCTTGTGTATACATCTCCCTTTAGCTCCGATTATTCTCATTTTATAGAATTTATCGGTGACAAGGTAGATACATTTCTACTTACCAAAAAAAAAAATATATATATATATATATATAAATAAATACAAGTAGAAAAAACAAGAAACAAGAGCAAATGATGATTTGCTATGGGAGCACAGCGGATACATTGGAATACTAATTATATAACCAGACATAAACAATTATGTGTGTGGAGGATAACTAAAACTAAAAACATTGCGGAGATGTATGACCCTAAGGCCGTACAGAGTTCCCAAGGAGCACTAGTACCTTTAAACACTCAACAAGGTAGTCTTCTATTATTTATTGAACACTTGCTAGTACACCTTCACCATTGATCAACATCCCTTTATATAGGGCACTAGATTCATCTAGACTCCACACACTAAATCCATACATGTATTTTGGCACACACAACAAGATACATGAACCTCAACATACATTGAACACACACTAAACTACTAAAGTCTCTTAACCCTTAGACTCCACACACACACACATAAAGACACGAAATACGTGTACTTTGAACATACATCGAACAATTCTAAATTAATTCCGACAATACACAATAATTACATAAATAGATTTAAAGTATATTACATATTTAAAAAATAAATTTTTGAAAAAAAAAAAAGAAAAAAGATAAATTGTAGTGAATTCAAAATTATAAATCATCTGATTTATTGACGGGTCCATTCAAGTGTAGTTATACCAAACCCACTTCTTATTAGGTCCATCCAACGGTGCAGATCAAAGGAAGTACCACGTTGGGTACCACAACCTCAACGGACTGACATGAGCAGTATATACATATACATATATTTTTTAACTGGAGAGAGTCTCAGACGACGAAGGCCGGAGACGACGAAGATCACAGGCCGGCGACGATGACGATCAGACCAACAGACGACGACGACGATTGCAACGGATGAGACTTGGGAGGCGATTCGATTTCTCAGAGAAGAAGAAAAGATTTAGAACGTAATCTCTCTCTCTCTCTCTCTCCGGTGAAAAACACCCGCATTTGGAGGGGTATTTTGGTACCCAAAACAAGCAAATCCCCCCTATTTGCTAACGATGGGGGGAGGCTGTAGTTAGCTAATCCGGATACTCCCGGATTTGTACTCCCAACAGTGAATTTTTTTTTGCAAATCTGGGGCGCGAAAATGGCATGCCAAACGGCGGCTTGTGGTGGGACCTGAATCACAAATCCAGGCGTGAGGCAAATCTGGGTGCAAATCCGGTCGCCAAACAGGGCCTTAGAGATATAGACCACAAAACAGATACATTCAACTAATTGTCACCTTATTTGGGTAAAAGAAAGATTATAACCACAAACTAACCATGAAAACATTCCCTGGCTTCTCCAGCCATTAGTACCACATCACCACTTCGAAGGAACATCGGTTGAGGCAGATCCTGTCTAGACTTGCCTCCGAGAAGGAAAATAGCTTTGCATCCCAAACTGAAAGAAAGGCAAACATAATTCAGGCCCAACACAATGTTTCATCTATATGCTTTGTTGTAGTACCGAATGACAAAAAACAAAACTACCCAGAGTGCATACACACACGTATACAGAATTGTGCAGTACCTCATGCTGACAATAGGTTTACTCCAATCTGCTTCCATGTCGTCAAGATGGCCCCCAAGGGTATCACCTAGAATGAGTAACCAATAAAAAAATGCTTCAACCCTCAAGGTAAACTGGTCAATAGGTTCGCAAGTTTATCAGCTTTTTCCTTCTTTTTTTAGTTTTTGGTAAGTATATTTGATTAAGAAACACAAACGAAAGGGACATGGACCAAGGGAATATCCTTGAGAGTCCCACAATAAAAGACAAAGCATAGCAAAAGAAAGGGAAGCCAGCCCAAAAACCAATAAACTACATCACAAGAAAACCAAGCCCCAACAGGGATGCATAAGACAAAGCATAGCAAAAGTTTTTAAGATGCAAAATTTCAAGTCTCTCAACTGGGATCTATTACATTAAGACTTTTTGCCGCCTTAGTTATGAAAAGAAAAGAAGAGCCCTCATATGATTCAAGCAAAACACAATCGAAGTATGGTTCTTTCTTCTATTCAAGCCCTACATTGAGGTTGAATTTCTATCAAATGATTTGAATGCCCCCATAATTAGATTAAATGGCTTAGTTGATGCATTTGGGGTTTCGATTCTCAAAATAAGGTCGGATTTTTTCCCAATAAGTAATCGTAAAATACGTACCGAATTAGAATACGCGTATATATCGTAGGATAGGCAATCGTATAGTAGGATTTCGATACAAAAAGGATATAAGGTGTGATACGTAATCACAGGATAGGTATCGTGTATCATAGTTTTTTAACAACTATGCTAAAGAGTACCTAAACTGAAGTAATTCACTATAGCAGCTTCTGGCTGGAATTCTTGCCCCAATGGCATTGCAGGGGCTGCCATTTTCTTAGCTAGTCGAGCAAGTGCATCAGGGATCTTATTGTGCGGAAGAGATACATCATAATTCCGCTGCAAAAAAACATGAGAATTTTTTAATCAAAAGCTAATGAACAGCTCATTTGATAGAACTAAAATGAGGCAACTGTGTGAATATCTGCAACATATCTTTTTTTGCTAAGCATAAGTTGAAATTCCCAAACTACTTTACACTCAACTCTACTCAGCACTGGTTAATTCCAAAAATTTAGCGAGCAAATAGAAAACAAATATGTCATGTTAATTGAAGCAATGCCTTTTCTCGGATATGAATTCTGGAAATTTTTTGAATCAAGGCAACTGATGAAACAACTTACATGGAACACAAGTTTCAAAGAGTGCTTATGCCTCATAATTCTACGGAGACCAAATAATGTGAAAATCCAAAGTGGTGACCAGGAAGCTTGAAATGCCACAAAATTTCGAACACATGGGTAACTCAATTCAAAATTAAAAATGGAAAAGAAGATTATGAATTGGCAATGACCTTGGACCAGGCAAATTGCAGGCCGAGGGTACTCCACCGTAACTTCCGGAGCAAAACAGATGCTGGTATTGATTTGGGCCTATTTCCTTTGGATGATGTACCAGGTTCCTCACGAAACTTCCATCTAAGACCATCTAAGCTACTGACAAATGAACTAGACCCGGAATCCTCATTTGTGCAGGAAATGTCCTCTTCTTCAACTAGAACTTTTCTTTCTGTAGACGCAACAAATAAGTCATTTATAGGCCCATAAATTGCATTATGGTTGGTCCTATTAGGAGGCTGAGGGAAACTTGTCAAGCTCTCCCTTATCCAATGGCACTGTTCCTCAACACTGATCGCCCCGGGAATGAAATAAAAACCTGCATCGAACAAGAATAACTAAACACATTTGAAAGATGATTTCAGAATTTAGCAGCTATTTGCACATCATGAAATAATAAAATTCTTGACAATAAAGGCAGGTTGTTAACAGGATAAGTTATCAAGAAATACACTAGAAGGGAGGATATGGTAGAAAGATGGGATTATCATATAGGGGATAATGGATATATGGTTTGCTACGGGTGATATTTAGAAAGGGGACATGTTAATACTTTGTTTGTTTTGTAGTTGCCATGAGTGGATTTGGGTAGGTGGATGATGAGTTCAAAGAGGAAAATAACATTTTTGTAATCAGAGAGAGGGATGAGAGGGGACGTCACAAAATTAGGGCGGAGGCTGTCACAATTTTATCCCCCTCCAGGGAGGATATACCCATCTATATGCGCATGCAAAATGAAACTTTAGATTGTAGGCTTATGAACGGAAATTGATGTTGAATGAAAAATACCAGGAGAGCAGAACAGCTGGGAATAGACTTCCTAGCCCCGGGAAGGTAAAGAAAGCCGGATCGAAGCCGGCCACTAACTTAGAGAACGGGTCTCCTCCTTTTCGGGCGAAGAAAGGAGACGGTGCACTTCGGCATGCGAAACCGAGAAGGAACTTCCTTATTCACTATACTAAATTCCTGTGTGAAAGAGCCTAAATGAAGCGACGAAAGATAATCCCCTCTTATCACCCCGGTAACAACCAGTGGATGAGGGTAAGGCAAAATGACTAATCCGGGGCCATAGATAACCCTACTTGCTTTGACCCCTAACAAACAGGCCCTAAACGGGAGTGATTCTTCAGTGCTCTTAGAGCACTGCCATGTGGTGCTCCAGAGGCTTTCTTCACTGGTGTGGGAGCCACACACTTGTTGGTGGAGCCCAAACCAATGTGTCGTGTGTAATGCCCCATTGCCACCATGTGGCGGTGCTCCAAGAGCAATTAATAATTTCTCCCCAACTGAATGCATGCGAAATAAGAGTTCAGAATTCCAAGAAATGCATATTCCACAGAGTAATAACGATATAGCACATTACGAAAAGTGCGAAAATCACCATAAGAGAGAAAGTAGCTCGCAATACCTGGGTGATTTCCCAAGCAGAAAACAGGTCTATCAAAATTACATGGAAACAAGAATACTCCAGGAGGAAGTTCGCCGTTTCGATTGAACGAGTCAAGTATGAGCTCAAAATCAATGACCTCTGACAAATCTACTGGCCTGGGTTGTTTCTTCCTATAAAGCAAACCCCAACGTCAGATACTGTACAAACACTGCCTCGTACAATCATATATATGTATATTCACACAAAGTGATTGAAAATTAAGATAAGGGAGAGCTATTAGTTTTACTTTTTGCTAGATTTGGGACTCTGATCGTAATACAGTTTGTACTTCTTCTCCGCTCTCCTGAAAGCGGTTCGCTCTGAATCGTCGGTAGCCACCTCGGGTTCGTACATTTTCCACTGTTTAATTTCAAGATCGAGGAGGCTCAGCAGATGACCAAAATTGCGGGGGTTTTACATTCTAGGGCTTCGGAATGGACAACAGTCAAGAGAGAGGAAACATGACCAATTTACCCTCCGTTTGGATTCTTTGGAATTATACTTTCAACGGGAGTAGTACTTGATTGAGCTGGATTTTTAAGGGATATTTTAATAAAGGGTAATTCTATTTGCAACCACCTTTTAGCTAAATATAACCATCAAAGATTTTAAAATCAAAATTTGAAATTGTAATCCAGTTTTGGATAAATACAACCAACAAATTTTTCAAATATTCCCAATCTACCCCTCCCCTTCGTTTTTGGACCCCGCTATTCGGACTCCCAGTATTGAATTTGATCAATATTTTCGGATATGAATGTTTGAAATATGAACCTTAATTCGGATTTTAAAACATGAATTATATGTTTGAAACTAATAGATTTAAATTCTCATTATATGCTTCATTTTTTAATCCAAAGTTGTTTTAAATATTCAAAAGTTAAAATGTGAAATAAAACAATTACTTCAAGTTTCAAAAATTAAAAATTTGAGCTCCATTGGTGTTTCAAAGTGCGAGAGTAGTGGACCTAATGGTTTTCAAACATATTCATGTTTTACAATCCGAAGTAAGCTACATATTTCAAACTTTAAATGATGAAAATATTATGCAAATTCAATACTGAGAATCTGAATTTCGGACGACGAGAAATACAAATGAGGGACAACATAGTCTTTGTACATTAGGATATTTTTGTCCAAATTTTGTTTAATTTCACGTGGTTGTATTTAGCTAAAAGGTGGTTACAAATAGAATTACCCTTTAATAAATTAGCAACATAACTTGGAGTACTAAATTTTTGGACATTGGTGACCTACCTAGGTTGTTTGGCTATCAGATCTATTTTATTCTTTTGGGAACAGATTTATGGATTTTCCAGTAGCGGTGGTGGCACTCAACAACGGCGACTGAGGCGGTACGAAGAAACGTTAAGTCCGAGATACAAATTCAAATCCTCCAACTCCCTCTAAGCCACCTCCATGTATCATTCGGATTTTATTTCTTTTATTTCTTAGTGTTTTTTATTGAATTTTTTGTGTCCTTTTGTAAACTGTTTGGTTAGGCCTTTGAGTCATGTACATTGTAGTATTTGGTTTTTCAATGCTATTATCTGCAGTGCTGTGGCTAAAGGTACCCTTTTTCATTGTTAAGGTGAACAAAATTGTTCTCAGGTCAAACAGATAGTGTTATTGGAGTGATGGAAGAGAAAATAAATACTAACTAAACTAAAAATAAAAAAGCTGAAATGTTTTCATTGTATTTTTTGGTGTTTTTTCAAAAAGTTTTACTTCTGATTCTTCTTGGTAAACACAAAAATATATTATAACATCGTCATATTTTTGTCTTTAGAAGTTTTTTTGAACTTTCTTTCATTTTTTAAATCTTTTTCGATTCTTGACAAAATGGAAATTAAAAATGTTGAGACAAAAACTAATTTAAAAATTGTAAAGATTAAAATATACAGAAGAAGTGGCAGGAAAAATACACATTGAAAAGGACAATTTTGAAAAAGAAACAAACATAGGAAACAAATAAAGAAAACATCACTAAAAGTTTAAAAAAGAAGTCACTGGCGACAATTTCTAATAATATACTTTAGAGATATCTCTCATCAAAACAGAGTACTTTTTTCTTCTTTTTTTTGGAATGGCCATCAAAACGAATACTTAATCCATATACGCTGAACTCTAACCATCAACAATATTTATTGTCTCGCAAAAGTGGAATGACCATGTTCTTATTCGAAACACATCCAAGATATCCAGAAAACCTTCAAACCAACAAAGTCAAGCCATTGGTTTGGATGATCAAGGTAGTCCTCCATCAACACCATGTATGATGAGCCTAGGTTGCCATATCCTCTTCTACTATATGATCCTCATCATTAACTTTTGGGTAATTTTCTGACCTCCCTTGAGATTTCTGACATTAATTGCAGAGACCTCTACTGAGGTTCTAATAATTACACAAAATTCCCTTATTTTACAAATTATTACCAAAATTCTCTCATTCCATTAAGTTCACTCTAACGGCGTTAGTTTAGGCCTTCAAATGACTGAAATACCCCTAAATATTTGTGTGGTTTAAGCAATTAAGTCTTGTTCTTTTTTTCAAGTGGAAGTTTAAACAATAAAACCAAAATTAGACTTTTGGTTATATGTGATCGAATTTGTGTAAGTATTTGTATGTTTTATATATTTATTACTTTAAATTTATGGAAAATTGGTCAATAGTGCAAGAGTAGAGATGTAATGGACGCTTAGCCCAAGCTAACTTTTTATAAGGCTTCGGGTCAATGAACTTAAAAGTGCTGCTACGTAAGGTCCATTAACGGACAAAAGTGCCCCGGCTGCTGTAGTGAATTTACTTCTCATTTCGGGTCAATAAACTTAAAATGCGGAAAATTGGCCACTACCTTTGTAACCCACCCCGTCATTCTCTCTCTCTCTCTCTCTCTCTCTCTCTCTCTCTCTCATGCGTGGCGTGGGTAGTAATACTATTAATTGATGGCGCGGGACAAAATTAATTTCTCTCTTCAATTTTAGGGGTGGGTTCAATTTTAGGGGTTTAGGCTCTTTGGGGTAAGATTTAGTGGGTTTAGGCACTTAGGATGCACTTTCCAATTATAAGGTTTTAATGGTTTAGGCACTTTCAAGGGTACCCTAGGGTTTAGGTTAGGGTGCACTTTCCAATTATAAGGTTTTAGTGGTTTAGGCACTTTCATAGGGTACCCTAAGGTTTAGGTTTAGGCACTTTCATAGGGTACCCTAGGGTTTAGGTTTAGGGTGCACTTTCCAATTATAGGATTTTAGTGGTTTAGGCACTTTCATAGGATACCCTAGAATTTTGGGCACTTTCATTAGGTTTGGGGGTTTAGGCACTTTCATAGGTTTGTAGGGTTTAGGCACTTTCATGGGCTAGCGGGGGCATTTTTGGAATGTTTGGGTGATTTGTCCTCTTGGCATTAAGGAATTAGTTTGTGTCCTATTTCCATGATTAACCCCTATACCATGTCCTTGTCGAAGAAAGAATCTTAAATTTACTCTATAGCTGAATGAAAAAGGAATGAAAAAATGAAATTCTTAGTAGAACCTTGTCAATATAGAGCTGAATGAAAAAATGAAAATTCTTAGTACATGAACCTTGTCAATTACATTATTTTTGCTCGTAAAAATAAGTTATTACAAAAACAAATGTGATTATTTTTCATTCATCTTTATTTTTTTGGAAGGGGATGTTATAAAATAGAAATTTACATATGCATTTCATTTGGAAAAATACTTTTCGGCGACCCAAAAAGAGTGAGATACATTAAGTGACAAATATCAAATTTTTTTAAAAAATTACAATTTAGTAACTATACAAAATGTACAAATACTTACACATATAACCAAAAGTCTTATTGGATTTTAATGTTTCAAAGTCTAATTGAAAAAAAAAAAGAACAAGACTTAATTATTTAAACCACCCAAATATTAAGGGGTATTTTAGTCATTTCAGGCCTAAACTAACAGCGTTAGAGTAAACTTAATGGAATAGGAAAATCTTATTAATAGCTTGTAAAGCAACGAAGGTCAGTGTAATTATTAGAACCTCATGGGAGATCCCTGCATTTGTCAGAAACCTCAGGGGAGGTCAATGAGCTCACTAACTTTCTCATAATGTTTGCCCTGCGGTCGTGGAGAGAATTTTTGGTAACAAAGGATCCTCAAGCCATGGGTTATCCCAAATATCAATCTTCGTGCCCATAGCCACTCTCCATCTCTACCCTTTTTCTATCACCGATTTACTTGCTAAAATACTTTGCCAAGCCCATGAAGATATCTATTTAGGTTGAGCGTCCAAAAAATTTGAATTTGGGACATATTTGGACTTGAAGACTTAAAAAAATAGCGAATCCTCTTCCATAAGCAGTCTCCACCCTTGTTTAGCGAGCATAGCTAAATTAAACGCTTCAAGCTCTCTAAAGCCCAATCCTTCCTTGCCTTTCACTTCGGTCAGTTTCTCCCAGGCTAGGGATGAGCATTTTGTCCGATCCGTCCGAATCTGATTTGATCCCCGATCCGAATGGATCGGCAATATGGAGATCTGTTAGGAGATTGGATAGGATATGAAGTTTTTTTTGAAAATGTTTGGAGATTGGATAAGGGGTGGAGATAGGCATGTCCCCGCCCCGAATCTGCCCCGAATCCGTTCCCCGATCCATCCCCGCCCCGATCCGTCCCCGAATCCCCGAAACATAGGGGTCCATTCATGAGTTTTGAAACTTTAGGGTCTCAATAAATTTTCTCTAAACATATGGGTCTCAACCGTAAAATAAATTAGGATTTCATTTTGGCGTATACACTTCATTTCTCTTTCTCTCTCTCTGTATACTATTTCTGCCGCACAGTTAATCTTCTCCATCTCTCTCACTCGAACCCCTTCCACGCTCGATCTCTCTCTCTCTTGAGTCTCAATTTGTGACAGAGACAAGGTAATCTCTCTCTCTCTTTTCTAGTTCTCTCTCACTCTCTCACTCTGCATTTTTTAAGGAGTGATAGATGAGCCCACTATTTGGATCCCCGAATCTCCGTGGGGATCCTCGTTCTCCATTTGGAGTGGGGATGGAGGATGAAAACGAAGCCCCGTTGGTGATTGGGGCGGGGATGGAGGTGGAGAAAGGGTTTGGAGTTTGGAGGTGGATATAGTACTATCCGCCCCGATCTGCCTCCATGCTCATCCCTCCCAGCTCAACCAGTGGATCTTTCTTTCGTTGGTCCTAGTAAATTCCAAAGGCTAGGAGTAGTTGCAAGTAAATTGGGCCGCTAGGGAGCATCTTGAGAATATCGATAAAAAGTCATTTGAGCTCGGGTTGTTAAGTTAGTTATCGAGTTTTAGCCGAAATGGTAAACTCATTTTGTTAGTTAGTTGAGCCAAGGCGCGGCAATAATGCTCTAGCAGTGGCATGTCCTAAGTGTCATGGATGCAGCTGAATTAAACAACCAACACAACCTCTTTAAGACCTTATCCAGATAAATACAAGAGAGAAGCCAATGTTTCAGCATCATATGTAACCACCACAGTAAGTGTTATTGCTTAGATCACAGCAGAAATTACTTTCTAGAATACATGGGAGATAATTAAGATGCCACAAATAACTAGGTTTCATTATCTAGTGTCATAAATTCTCGATCCCAACAATTAATCTTCGACATACTATGTGCAGCGCAAACATGAGATTGGAAGGAGAACCATATTCTCAGCATTTCTTTTCAACGTTAATGGACGTATCTGGATTCATGGATACCTTATAACAGAAATACCAGATTTGTCTTCAGTGCTCTTCATCACTATGCCTCGAGTTCTTGTATCTCACTTGTGCTCAGTCCTAAGCTCCCACCATTGGCATTCACAACACCCTCGGATTCAGATAATTGTCCATTCAGACCCGAGGTCCCACCATTGGCATAAGGTTCACCACCTGACTCCGATATTTTTGTGATCCTCTGCAACTCATCAGTTCCATCTGGAGGATTAGCCACTAACCGGTCATCAGCCACTTCTTTCTGAGAAAATGGTTTTTTGGGTTGTCTGATGGCCGCAGCAGCTTCGGGCATTGCTACTGGGGGTGGCTGCGGAGGGACCCACGAACGCTGGGCTGGTCGCTCATGGGTCACCATACCAGAAGAGCCACTCATGAATTCTTCTTCGTTTTCGATTTCACTGATTCTGACATTTTTCTTTTGCCACCAAGGCACTGAACTATCTCCATTTGACTGGTTGACGAGTCCATTATCTTGGAAGTTAGAATTCAGCCCATAACTGCTCTCTTGAGACTGAAAAACCTGGCTAGAGATGTTTTGAGTTTGACCAATCTCCCAAGGCTGTCCAAAAGGAAACAGTAATAGTAGTCATCAGCACTATCTAGCGTAAATACATGAACTTAAATCCCAACACTTACAACAGGTGGTGGTGATGTTTAAGTTTTCAAGAATCAGTGGTGGAAGGAATAGAATAAGCTAAGTTTTCAACTATGTGGAGGAATGCCATATAAAACAAACAACTATAAACTAGTGTTGTGCATAATGAAGTAGACGAATTCGGCTTTACTACTTTTAGGGAAAACAACCAACAAGATTTTGCCATCGCTACTTCATTGGGCAGTGTATTCTAGATAAATATTTTTTAGAATTAGAAGAATAATCAATAAAACAAGATTAACTAAGATGTTGTCAATCCACAAATCAGCTGAGGTATGGGTAACAGCATAAGGGTGGTTGACATAATGAGGTTCTTTTTATGGTAGCGTAAACTTGAAGTCAGTGGACTGGCCCCAGGGGTTTGTTAAATGGACAGAACATATGCAAAGGATAACAAGTGCAACATGTGTTACACGTCATACTTCAATTTTCAATATTCTAGTGCTTACACAACATCCCAAGCTAAATGGTTTGCACACCTATATGGCCATATGAAAGAATTGTAGATTGTAGACTGTATATGAAACATTAAAAAAGAAACCTTAGCTCTTGGTGCTAAGTGTGGATTTGGTAAGGGCTGATTCGGATTCGGTGGTAGATCGTTTATCTCCTGAAAGAAAAGCAGAAACAATCAGCACTAAATGCCCAACAAGCAAAACCTAATACAGAGACTAGCAGAAGCGAATTTACCCTGACGTTAGGAGGTTTCTCTCCCCTTTGGACCATAGCCATGATCTGTAATCAGGATTCTTAAATTCAAAAAGTGGACTTATCTAGCCTCCACGTTAAAAAATAAATAGGAGGCTGTAAATTTGCATAATTTCAGAACATTCTCTGAAATCAAGATGCATCAACCAGAAAGAAATGAAAATGATACCAAAGTCAACCAAGTCAAGAAAGAAATTTTCCATGCAAACTTTATTTTCCGAAACAACAGAGCTGAACCTTTTTGACAATTTAATTTAATTGAATGGAAGAGGTGCAATTTAGTGAAGAATATACTTAACCATTGCACAAGCGAAATATGATATAGTGTATGCTGAGGAAAACATGAAAAACAAAAAGAGGAGAAAAAACTTACCTCCATGTAAGATTTCGGGTGAGGAGCGGCAGAGGGTTCCACTGTCGTAGGCAGTGATGAAGATTTACCTGTACAGAAATTCCAAGGATAAATATTCACTATTAAAAACTCAAGAGAAGTTAACTTAAAACAGAGAACAAATCTCAACAGTGGAACCTGAATACATGTCAAAGTTTGCAGTGCCATTCACATTTTGTTGCTGCAAGATCAATATAAACAAGTAAGAAATAAAATAGAAAAAAATTCTTGCAATTGCAGACACAAAATTATCAGCTCCAAATCATCTAAAAAGGACTTGAAGTCATGCCTATATTTAGCTCACCTTGGAACTCTTGGCCCAGACTCGAAGATCTTGTTCTTCAACTAGATGGTTTCTCCCAGGAGCATTACCTTGCACTTATAATACACAGAACCAAAGACTAATATAAGTGGCATAGCTTCTGTAGAGGCCTTCCAAACAGTTACTATGAAAGAACTAATAATATCAGAAATTTTAATTCACTATCAAATTTCAGACAGATGCATGAACACATAATTGTTAATGGGCTAATTAATGGGCTAACTTCACCAGTATTAACCAATTTGAAAGTATTAATAAATTTTGTGCTAAAGGACTTTGGCTGGGATATCGTAGGTCAGAGCCATGTAGATTGGACAAGAAGACACCTGGGAAACAAAATGACAGATTTCCCAGGGCTCCACAAGTAGGCATGCAATAGCCCAAAAGCCCAAAGTATGCATCATCAAATACAACTCATTCTATAATGAGTAGCTTTATACTCCTAGATATCTTTAACACATATAGATCATAAAACAAAAATTCCAGTGGAGCAGGAACAAATGAGAAAGAAAAAAAAAACAATTGATTAGCTTAGTTATGGGCAAGGGGAAGTGCAGTATAGAAGCACTGCATACAAAAAAAAAAAAAAAAAAAGTAGTAATAATCATAATAGTGAGAGAGAAGATGAACATTATTAAACATTCCGAAGACAGTTGGACCAAAAACTCCTCATAAAACAAACCCTTCCGCCCCCATACAACACCCCACAAATGTATGGTGCGTGCTCTGTGCCCGTTAGCAATTAGTTGGGTTATGATTAGAGTACATTATTAACTGAGACTTAATCACCAAATGCACTTAAAACCATTTTCTGATCAAAGAATTAAGTTTGTTTTAAAGCGACTATATTGTAATCGTATAGCATTCAAAGTGTTCAAGCCAAATTAGAACTTAGGCTCATTGCCTTGTAGGAAGAGACGTGCTCATTTTACTTTCAAAAAGGAGGATAAATATTTGAAACTGAAAAATGTAAACCAATCTCTCTTCCTATTGGTCAATCCATCATTCATTTAATATGGTGTGGACCAGGGTCCAGGCCTCATTCTGGCGACTCGCCAACACGGCAATGAAAGACGGCCCAACCAGTGTCCTGATGACAAGTGTAGGTCCAGATAGAAACCTTTCTTTTTTTTTGGGGGGGGGGGGGAGGGGGAAGAGATATTAAACTTATTTTTTGGGTCCAATCTAGATGTAATTATCTTGCTTTATCAATAGGTTTTTGTTGGGAGGCTATTCACAAGGAATCTCATACTTCTTCACCATTACAGGTCAAATGACTAAAAATATAGCAGTATATCTTGAGTTGGCACACAAATTCCAACTCAACCTTAGGTTCATGGATATCTGAGCTATGTTACAGGGGTCTACATCGTCAAACTTAAGGTTACCAGCAGTTAAACAAGTCTTACTTTGAAGCCTTAAAACTGTGAAATATGTCCCGATTTTTAGAGAAGATATCTAGTCATAGACATCATAACAGCACCAGCACAGAGGTAGTTAATGGTATTGTAACTAAAATGATCTCAAGATGGATTAATTTCAATAATGGAAAAAATTTATCGGATAGAAATTGCTCAACAATGAAGCAATCTCAACTACCTTCCAACTTCTGCATGGCATTACTCATCGACTTCATCTCCCGGACTTGCACCCCAATCAGATTCACAAGTTCCTCAAAGCATTTCTTCTCTGACAAAAACAATTTAAAATGTCACCCATGATGAAGGTTATTATTCTCGCCTAAAGAATCCAATGTAGATACAAACTAGATAAGGAGGAAAAGGGAAATAAACAATCTAAAGTTATGTTGGGATCATAAAGGGGAAGTAGGTTAAGCTTAAACTAGTTACAAACTCACCTTCTGTTCTTGAAATTAACATTTCCTGACTTGCTCGCGCCACGTCAGCAGCTGCAGCTGCAGCAGCTTTTGCAGCAGCCGCTGCTTCTTGCTCTAAACTTGGTTTCAAGTCAGTTTTCTTGGCAGATCCCTCTTCTTCTTCTTCGTGTACAACCTTTCGAATCCAAGACTTTAACCTCGGGACAATTGCATTCTGGAAAAAGGACTGTCATTTCTACTGTAAACATCTTCAAACAGCATACTACTTAGAGAGAAAGGTAAGCTCTGTATTAAATCCCTAAACTGCAGAGGCAGTGTAAATTCCACCACCGAAACTTTCAACTGGGTCAATTTCCACTGCGGCTTCTATACTGCTAAGAAGCCATCTTGCACCTCTTCTCTCTTGTACTTCAACATTTTATATTGACTTTTTTACCCTAAGGCTCACTTTTTTCGCCAATTTCAGGTTTGAACCGTTACTTTTTACCGCTCAAACTACTCTGTTCTCTCATTCAGTACAAATAGTATATGAACTAAGAGACCGGTGAGAAAAACTATTACCAGAGAAGAGAACCAAAACCGCCTACCAAAGCAATGAATAAAGGCATGATCTCAAGGATAACTTGTTCATGTTTTGACTCAATTTTGTAAATTAACTTCAACTGATTTCCGGTTGTGCATGAAGCATTGCAAACAGGTTCATGGATGAATCGGAGAGTGAAATTGATAGTCATAAAGGTGCGTGAAAGGAATTTATATGTTGCAAGCTTACCATGGATGCCCAAAGGACTAATAGCCTAATACCATGTCGTATGTGCATGTGTCACCGCATATTTCTGTGGTTGTACTTGTACGCATTACAATCGCCATCTTTACATTCAAGCAAATCGGAATACTTTTATTTTAGCGGACAATGGCCCCAGCAGACATTTCTTGTAGCGTGTTTGAAACCCCGCATTCACTAACTATACAGTACGGCAGTGCACATTTTTTTTGACAAAACAACTGATTACTTAGAAGTTCCATTGAAAAACTGTACTTAAAAAATCGGGTTTAGG
Source organism: Gaultheria prostrata (assembly GCA_036023075.1). Taxonomy (NCBI): domain Eukaryota; kingdom Viridiplantae; phylum Streptophyta; class Magnoliopsida; order Ericales; family Ericaceae; genus Gaultheria; species Gaultheria prostrata. The sequence continues at coordinate 55,995 of JAXBDA010000215.1, read as the reverse complement.
TCCTTAAATTCCTTTACTTGTAAATCTCAGGGCGGTTCACACAATTGTAGGAGAGAATACTACTGTTAGCCCTATACTCCAATGAGAGGGTACCCACATGAAATTAGAGTTTCCAACCACTTGCATACAATAACAGAGTGCACTGTGTAATATCGCTAAAAGCAACTGACATCAGGCTTTTAGCTAATATATAGCATGTTCTGCCACACAGCATGGTTCTATAGAAGTTTCTGATCGTACCTTAAAAAGTATAGCTGTTCCGGCACCAGAAACAGCAAGAAATCCTACAGCAAGAAGAGCATGGGACCAATTAAATCGGGACCGTGTCAAGGTTGTGGAAATGACTCCAGATGGGGAAGTTGCCAAAGGCTGCAGAGTTTGATTTGATACTTGTGGCTGAACATTTGACGAAGACTTCATCTGGCCATCTGCTTGAAACAAACAGCAAACTTTCGTAAAATCTAAAAAGCTTTTGAATCAAAACCATCAGCGAACGAGACACAAACAGAATTTACCTTGATTAGAACCAGCTGGCTGTGATACATTCTGAGGTGGATCCTGCAGTTAACACAAATGATGACCAAAACCAAATAATGAGACGTGCAAGATATGGGTTCCTGTGGATTTCATTTAAGTCCTCATGATTACTATGGATTTTCCAATTGGATTTGGTAGTTTGAAATGAAAAACCAATAATTTGCTCACAGGAACACGACTGAATGCTGCATCTATCTCCTCCTTCGTCAAGCCCTTCTTCTCAAGAAAAGATCGCCTATACATGACTGGAGATCCCTTCACTTTAGGGTGTGAAAGGAACTTTACAGCATTTTGCACTTGTTCCTCTCGAATGGGTTCAGAGTTCACAAACACAGATGTGGGAGATATTCCTCCATTGGCCTCTGCCTTGGCATCATGCTGATCGTCAACTGCCGTTTGTAAAACCTCCGAAGCTGTAACAGAAAGAGAGATAAAACATTTTACCATTATAGGCAGCAATCGAAAGCAACTACAATGATAAACTAATGTTGTTGCCTCTAGTTCTGAAAACAACGCCGCGCGGACAGGAAAAGAATTTTCTACCCGAAAGAAAGCGGAGATATACATGCAAAACCATCAAGTAGTGTTGTTCAAGCTGCACTTTACACTTCATGAAAATCAGAAGTGCCCGTCCCTTCAGAGTTTTTTTAATATAATTTACGACACTTTACAAGAAAAACATGTACATGTAGGATTTGTACCCCAAACCATTCACACGTGCACAATATCCCCATACAAGGCATACACTTTTCTTGCCACTAAGATGAGAGCATGTATACTTCTAGTAAAAATCTAACTCCATTGACACACCAAATAGCTTAAAAGAATGTAAACAAAAGGATGGACTTTAGGATCCAAATGATTAGCAAGAGAATGGTAGAAAATGGTGGAAAACGGAAAAATATCAACTTTTAATTTATGTGCTTGATTCAAAAAAGAATGAGAAAAAGTGCAAGAAATAAAAAAATATTGGACAAACAACTCATGCATCTTAAGTTGTCTTTTTGCTTCTTGGAAAAAACACAACATCTAAACATTCTCATAAACCTAGTAAACTACAGTTTGAATATGAAATTTATCCTCTTGGCAATAACTTACTCCTAACTTCCTAAGAAAGTTGTCATATCTGCAATATGCGAGGTTAATTTAACTAAGCACATACATTTTCTTATTAGTTTCATTGTAAACAAAATCTGTAATGGAAAAAATCAAAATTTTCATACGAATATTTCCTTCTAACCAAATACATGCAAGAAAATAAGTTCTATTTCCTTCATCTTTTCTTTTCATGTCATTTTCTGCAATTTTCATTTTCCATCATCTTTTTCTTCCTAATCAATGTGCTCATGAGTGAGATGCTCTGGACCATTAATGAAGAACGCATGGTAATGAGCACAAAAAATGATTTGAGTCTCTAGGCCTGCCCTCCCTGATGCCTTTCAGCTTTGATTTGGGGGCATGGTTCTGCAGCAAAACATCCCTGTAGCTCCTCGGTTCTTGGAGGTTTAGGGGGCCACTGTTTCAGTGTTCTAAGAGCAGCCACTTGTGCATATTGTCAAAGGTTAGGTCTGTCTCCAATCATCCCCAACCCATACCCACAATCTCAATAATTGGGGACTAGATGGGTTCTTGTTATTGTTGTTTTTCTTCCTAATCAAACGGTCAATGAAGAAACTACTCACTTGAAGAAACTAAACACCATATAATGAACCCCACATAATGAAGTCATGAAAAAATATACAAATTAAGTGTTTGAATTTCTGTATCAAATATATCCAAGCAGAAGAAAAACTTCTTCTCAGCTAACCCTTCAAGAATCCTGTCCCTCATCTGACATTAAGACATCCACTTCTCCAAAACCCAAACTTTTACCCAATTTCTACTTCAATAATTTACTAAAAACAAATACAGAAAAGCATAACCAAATATCAGTAAATGCCCAAATCAATTCGGAACAGAGTGGGGGGAAATTCACCTGGGTTTTTAGGTTTATCGTCGGTCGGATCCATAGGCAGCCCACTGCGGTAAATTTTCCAACAAAACGAAAAAACCCCAAAAAGAGAGAGCAAAAACTAAGGATAACCTGGTCTGGGAATCAAATCAAGATTGAAAGTGAATGATATTAGTATGATTTGCGAATGGGAAATTGATACTAGCACTTAGTTATCAGAGCTTACCGAAGACGATGACGTCAGAGGCTTTGGGTTGCGAGATTGAGCAGAAAACAGAGTCAGAAGTGGATTTTGCTCATCCCGAAGTTGCGATAAATGCCTGCGTTGTGTTTTGATGTAGAAAGACCGACCTTGTGGGGTTTGGTCGTTACGAACTTTTGGAAAAGAAAAGAGAGGAAAGGAAGTAGTAGAAGTAGATAAAATATTTACTATGATGGAAAATGGATTCTCCTATTTAGTTGTTTAAAAAAAAAAAAGTGAAAGGAAAAATACATTATTTTCTTTTTGTCATGAAAGAAACTACAAGGAAAAAGACTTTCTTGCTTTAATCTTTCTTGCTCAACCAATAAATACTCTACTAATTTAGATTGTCTTCCACTTCTGCCCCTTTATCCCTCTCATTTTCTTTTGCCATTTTCCAAATTTCTAGAAATTTATTTCGACAAAAGTTAGCATAATTAGTTGTAGATAGCGAAATTTGAACCCAAGGTTCTAGACTTCTCTTCTATCAATATCCTTTTATATTTTTCAAATTTTCTCCTTACACTAGAAACCAAGCTAGTACGGTAGAAAAAATCATGTCTTTTGTTACTCTGTTTCCTCACGTTCGAAACATGACGTAAGTTTTGTGCATATAAAGCTTTGTGTTCAGATTTCACTGGCGGCCCCAATTATATCTTCATATTTTTTTCATTTCTTTTGCTTTTTTGGTACAAAATTTCTCGTTGCTGCCAATTTTATCTTCGTATTTTTTTTTCTTTTTTGGTACAATATTTCTCACTTTTAAATGGATGCATACTAGCAGCGAACCCTTGCAATGCACGGGACCCAGAAATAGAATTTATCTATTAACGATTTTTACTCGCTTATAACATAAAATAAAATTATTACAATTTCATGCACCTCGCCAACTAATGTGATTAATCTATTAATGAGTAGCAGAATGACACTCAAAGAAAGAAGAACGTTTATAAGCTATTGGTGAATTACGTATCCTGCCTAATACATTACCATGAAAAACTTTGAGGCTCATATTCCTACTGCTTACAGAATTAGCCTCTGAAGCCGTACTATCCCATACTGCATGAGGAAATGGATGAAGAGGCTGATACAAAGTCAATTAGAACTCTTGCTCTCAGGCAGGTATTATGTATAACTAGGTGGGTAACGCCATGCTATGCATGTACGTGTCAACCCGTAAGCATGTTGAATTTTTTTTAGATTCTAATTTAAGACAGGTTCATTATCTTGGTATGACACCTCCGAGCATGTTGACACAGTTCACTGGAGTATTGTTTGAGGAGGAGATAGTGATAGCTATTACATTTACAAAAGGTGCTACCACTCAAAAACTTCTTGTTGTTTCAACTACGCATTTTTCCTTGGTCAAGCTGTTCATTTCCTCGTCTTCTGAGGTATCATCCATGGTGGTGCTTTCATTCAGGGTTATTTTCCCAGGGTGACTTGCTGATGAAGTTGCTGCTTAGCGTTCGGTTTTGACCTTTTTGACTGGTGTTGTGGGAGGGAGAGGGAGTGGTGGAAGATGTGCATTTGCTAAGCCTTCAGCGGTGTCATCGAAGATTGAAGTGATGTCGAACTTACATTGGTTGATTCCTCCGTAGTTGTACTTGTAGGCTTTGAGGTTTGCTCTGCATTCTTTTGGTGCGGTTAACTTCTCCAACGTAGACAATTGCAGAAGGACCTACTGGATGAATGCCTATTAATATTTGGATAAAAGACACGAGAATGTGTTTAATAAATTGGGTGCTTACATCAACTATTCAACTATGTTATCCTGTATTTCTGACAATGTAACTGCGTAGAATTCCTCAGCCTCCTCTGCAAACATTGCTGCAGTTATGGATCTAGTCAGGTCTGCGATGTTGATAAAAAAAAGGTCTGCGATTTCAACGTTGAATTTGACTCTGCAAGACATAGATCAATGTCTGAGTGTAGGTCCATTTATATATATCATCTCTCTCTTTTTTTCTTTTGGTGGTGGTGTCAAACTGCATGCTAACCTAGTGAATGGGGGCACGCTCTGGTTACAGTAGTTGCACCAGAAATCTCCATCTCCCATTGCGTTTGTACCTCGGTTGCACAAAGGCTATGGAATTCAGTACATAGCGGGGTGCCCACCTAAATCAGAAGCCACATCCACAATTGATGTAGCAATCAGCAGCTGCCAACAAAAAGATAGAATTATAAAACGGGAGTCATTTGGAAGACCCCAAATTCAGGGGGGAAAAAAGGATTAGGAAGAGAAATGGTATGACTTCATCCACCACCTTCAATCTCTGCATACCTACATATCGAATCGAAAGGTTGGTGCAGCATGATTAAATAGGCAATTCGATTTCTTTTAAAAAAATCTGTTCAGAAACACAACAAAACACTATTTGGACTACTTCTCATGCAATTATGAGGACTCCCTCAAACAACATGATCATCACCTTCAGCTAGCATAGAAACTGAAAACAATTTATCAAAATTTATTAGGAGCTATAGCCAAAACTGATAATAAGTAAAGAGCTAGGGAAACAATGTTATATGATTATTATACGAAATGAATGTAAACTCGCATAAGCTCCTCAATCTCTAATTGCTTCAACCTGACTGAGGACAATGCAAATAGATTTTACTTCACCACCAAGATTGTAGATCGACAATATAACTTTGAGCCAAGCAATTGCAATATTTTTGAAGTTTTAGATATCTCATCCCAGAAAAGCTTTAAAAATATATAAATTCACCTTGCCGTGTCCCCTACTTGTCCCACCATTAAGAATATTAAAATTTCAATATAGTGGACAGGCATGTCCACTACGTGTCCGCACATATTCCAGATGTGTTGCGTGTATTTGGAGCGTCGAACACGGAAAGGGCAATGCGTAGGAGTGATGATGCTTCATAGAGTTTCACCAAACCAAATCAGCTACGTACCTACACAACTAAATCTGGTAACTTCCCACAACCTATCCCACTTAGCCATACCCACAGATATACTACAAAATGCCAAAAAAGATCAGTATCCAATACCCCTATGAAGCATCAACAACACTCCAGAAGGAAAATATTACCAGTGTCCCGATCCTTGCCTTTGCTTCCACCACAATAATAAACCATGACCAACAAAAAAGAAAGCAAATCAAAGTATATATAGATTTGGAATCATGCAGTCATCAGAATCTGGAAAGAACTATAAACACGGACTACTATAAAAGTCATCTGTGACCATTTCAAATAGAACATTCAAAAAGAAGTAAGCTAACAAAATCATAGTGTAGAAAAACAAAAAGCATCTCTGTAACTATATGTCGGAAAAGTCCAAGTATTTTCATGCAAGTCTTGGACAACAAGGTCTTGAGTTGGTGGTTGCATTGAATAATGCTAATAAATAGAGAAAAATATAAAGATGAAGTACTTTAGATTCGAATGTTACATTCCTCAATCCCGCCATAGCTAGCAATTGTCTTGCTCTAAGAAAAGAAACCTCACCAATGGCGGAAAGAGCTTTTCTGCGGCCCTAAGAGGAACCGAGAAGCCACCATGCATACTTGTATCACTTGCAGTCAAGGTTTTGCAGAAAAATTCACTTGGATGCTTTACTATGCTTTAATCCAAAGTCTAGTATAGGGAAGACATCTTTTTCCTGATTGGAAAAAAAAACAGATGTCTTTAGTATCAGCAAAATGATCCCATTTCCAGGTATCACATCTTCTACTTGAAAACATTAAAATTAGTCACACAAAGATTACGAATGTTATGAAATAGAAGAGCTTACAAAGCTAACGGGCTGAAGACTCATTTGAGTATAGATCTCATCAGTATCGAGGGTGGATATAGTCAGAAATATATTAGGGGATACATTGACATATGTTTGCCTGCATCAATGAATATGGAAGCAATCCAAGGGCACCATACATGTAGTGTAACATTGTGAACTTCGCACAGCAGCTGAGGCGGGACTCGGGAGATTTGGATAGTTAGGGATCTGTGAGGTTGTAGTTCTATTTGTTGAAACTGCCACCTGGTATACAACAGATTATAGAGTCCTATTAGCAGTCAAGCAACAAAAATCATTAGCTGGTGAATTGTAATACCAAAAAGCACTTTGAAAAAAAAGAAGAAGACAGAAAAACAAGTTATCTGAAATTGCATCAAGTTCCAACAAGGAATTGTCTGTGAAAAGAAGCTGCCACATAGCAAATTCCTAAACATCAGATACAGGTTATTTTGCATCTCTAAGCCAGGCAACCAAACACGGCCTTACATTACGTAGTATCCTTCAATATAAAACAAGAAAACAATTGAAGCCACAGTCAAACAGCATCCAGGAAGGTAGCACATTAAGAATAGCGAGCAAAAGAAACTTGTTTTTGAAGAATTTAGACAGGTGAAATGGAGGGTAAAATTTTAGGCGATCACTCTAAGACAAAGACCGAGTCAAGAAGTCAACCAATCAAGTGGTAGCTTTCCATTCTCAAACTTCCGAATGAAAAACACAGAAGACTTGCATATACTACTTTTTGCGTAAGTTAATGAAAATTTCAATGGCCCGAATGGTACTTCCGACAGAGTCGGCAATCTACATGTCAAAATTCACCTTCAAAAAAGAAAACCAGATGAAAAAATCTCTAACTAAAACAGACACAAGGTAAAACAGTTTAAATGATTCCCTAGCATGTATTTTGACTTATAAAGTCTAAATACTATTCTTGTATGGTTATGCTGAAAGATATTTCAAGATCATCACACCTGATAATAGACTCAAAGCACTCCAGAACAAGGTCATCGACAAGTAGATTTTAAAGTCACTTTTTGAATGAAAGACTTCAATTTGTTCAAAACTCCTTAAACTTCATTTTGACAACATAAATTTATGAAATTGAAGAGTTAAATACTCCATACAATAATAAAATGAAACAAGAACAATTCAAAGGGGCTAACCAGAATGATCCTGCATTTCTTTCAACAATTTCATTTCCTGAAATAGAGTTTGTCCAGAAACCAAACCTCTTGCTTTGACCTTCTCTTCAAAAGAACCCATATAGTGATAATTTGCTATTTCCACACCAAGAACACAATAAAAGAACCTATCTTTATGTCAACAAACAAACCCATTTGCATGCAATACCTAATCGATTGCCACCATTCGAGTCACCTGACGCTCCTACCCTACCAACCCGGTCCCTTCAAAGATGGAACATCAAACATCCTGATGTTAGAGAACCAAAAAAAGCCAAAATTAGACAATTAGTGAAATGATATATACTATTTAGGAACGAAATCAAATTTCCTTGGATGGCACCGAACACCCTGGGAGCCTCAATCCATAAATGTAAGTCCTGCGGACATAAAACTTGGCTCATAATTGTTCAATTTGCAGTTATCATTATGAGTTCCTGCAAGATAAGAACATGACTAGAACAAAGAAAGAATATGGTAAATTTGAAACCAAAATAAGCAGAACTTATTCAGCTGCAAATTAACTTGGCTGAATAGTAATCCAAGAAAGAGAGAGAAAGGTGCAATCGTGAGAGAGATGGATGAGAGCTGTTGTATTGAGTTGCTAGGGAACGTAGTTGAAGAATTTATCAACAGCAAGAACGCGTGTGAATGGTTGTAATATATTGGAAACAATTTGCACAAGCAAATTCAGGAGTACACTACGGAGGAAATGAATCTAATGGAAGAGAATTGGATACAGAAAACAAAAATAACTGATAGTTCCAAACAAGTAACCTTTTCTGTCTAGAAAAATTCCATGCATACCATCCTCTATGATGGCACAGAATTTTCTCAATAACAAAAAGAAAGATGAGTTCACAGGTGAAGTATAGAAAGAGCTCAACTCTTGAACATGACCACACATTCGACTTATTGGCCATGTATCCAGCTCTATAATACTTGGACAACTTTATTAACATTCCATATTGGTCTTTTGGTTCTGCTCCAACTTTGACACTTACTAAGAAGATAACTCATAACGATTTTTTCCATCTTCAATTCTCACAGGAGCAGTGAATCAAAGAAAATAGGGATTCCCCTCTTCTTGGTTCAAAAATGGAGAGATACAAGAAGGCAAGCCAATGCATCCTCAAACTGTTTTCACCATATAAAACAGGCCCCTAGTCTGTTCTCCCTCTACTTCTCACTTTTGCAGGTTCATATTGTGTTTTAGAGCTCTGACAAGTTTAAGTGTTCTCACACTCTAATATACATGCAATATTGCAATATGTATGCTTTGAAACGCTTGGCCAGATATAACCAGACATGCAACTCACATCCCACTAATTTCTTCCATCTGTCCTTTCTCGATGCACAGCTATATTTATCACCTGTGGTTGCATGGGCTTCAACAAAAATTCAGTCCCTCACACTAGTACTCTATATACTCCTCCAAACCAACCTTTGATGAATGCACGTATTCCTTATTGGTATTTACCAGTAATCCCCACATGAGCATTGCCCACTTTTAAAATGATGTAAACATGCAGTGTCACTCACATATATTTCGCATCCATATGTCCGAGATATAAATTTGGCAGTTTGATGGCAGTCTCCACATATTCTAACGCTATTTACAATCCGAATACATTGAGAAGCTTGAGGTGTGCCAACAAGGGCAAAAGCAATTGCAAGTTTTTCACTATGGACCCCACCAGTTTCTTCCTTCTCTTCTTCTTGGATGCAAAGTCCATCACGAGGACTACGTCCCCTGATTTTTCTTACTATGCTTCTAATCCAAGGATACAGAATGTCGGAATTTGTTTTAGACTGATCACCTACAATAAAAGTGTGTACTCTGTTTCTAACTTCGATCCAGCTCAATCCAAGAGATTCTTTAGTCTCATTTCCTGTAGAATGATTTCTCACATTTAAACAATCTGCAGAGATCCCACACGATGCATATGTCTGTAAAACAAAGCGCTGAATGACGGCATCCCCAGGTTTTAATCCAAGTAATCTTTCCCCAGCATAGACTACCAACCTAATATTCCCATGAATCCTTCCAGCAGTCAATAGCGCCGACCAAACAGAAAAGTCAGGCTCTATGGCCATATTTTCAACAAATGCAATTGCTTCCTCAAGCCTACCCGAACGGCCAAATAGATGTATCATCGCAAGATAGTGATCCAAATCTGGGGAAATGTTGTAGTTTTCAGTCATGCTCGAGAAAACTCGCTTCCCCTCATCAACCATTCCAGCAAGACCACATGCGGAGATGATAGACACAAAGGTTTCTCTGTTTGGTTTAAGCCCCACCTTTTCCATCTGGTCAAATAGGTTAAGTGCAACATATGAATGACCATGCAAAACGTAACCAGCGATCATTCTAGTCCAGGTGGTAACATCTTTATTTGACATTCCATCAAATATGTTTCTTGAAGACAATATAGTCCCAGACTTGGCATAAGAATCTATAAGTGAGTTTGCGACTACCAACTCAGGCTGTAAACTTCTGCGCAAAACACAACCATGGATCTCTTTCACTTTCTTCGCAGCAACTAAATTTGCACAAGCAGGTAAGAGGCTCAAAATGGAAACTGAATTCAGTCTAACAAAGAGTGACTGCATTTGTCGAAATATCCCCAATGCCTTATTTTTGTTCCCATTTTGCAAGTAGCCGGAAATAACAGTGTTCCATGAGGCAGTATCTCGCTTAATGGTTCCATCCTTCACCATCATCTTGAAAAGGTCCATTCCTTGATCCTCATCTCCATTCCGCATATAGCCAGTTATCATTGTGTTCCATGTGACTACATTAGGTGGTACATCTAATACCTGCATCTTGCTGAATAGATCATGGGCTTTGCCCAAGTATCCAGCTTGGCAATAGCCTCCAATCATTGAGTTCCAACTGTAGACATCTTTCATTGCAATCAAATCAAAAGCCCTCCGAGCAGCATCAAGCTTCCCACACTTGGAATACATGTCAATGAGTGAATTCCCGACTAGTACATTTTCAGTACATCCTATCTTAACTGCAAAAGAGTGGAGTGTCACTCCAATCGGCAGAGCTTTAAGTGATGCACATGCTGAGATTGCAGCTGTAACCGTAATCTCATTCGGTTCAACCCCTGCCAAAAGCATCTCCCCAAACATTTCCAATGCTTGGCTTTTCCTGTTATTTTGAGCAAGCCCTGATATCATTGTTGTCCATGTGACAACATCAGGAGTGATTCCAAAACTCTGCATTTCTTCCATCACTTCCATCGAAAGCTCAAAGTTCCCCGACTGGTTATAACTTGTTATCAATATGTTCCAAGTTACCAAATTGGGTTCTACCCCTTCTTCCCTCATAAAGTCAAAAACTTTACGTGCCTCTCGAATCTCACCCTTCAAACAATACCCAGTTATAATAGAATTCCAAGAAACCTGGTTCTTCACCTCCATTTTCGAAAAAAACCTCATGGCCCAATTTAACCTCCCACATTTGGCGTAAACTGCCAAAATTGAATTTGCAAGATGGGTTTCATAGCTCATACCAGACCGAATTGCTATCGAATGTATTAACCTCCCAGTCTCTACATCCCCACATTTCCCACAAGCCTGCAAAATCTTTGTGAAAAGAAAATAATCAGGCACAATACCATCTCCCATCACCATTTTATAGAAAAGTCCCACCACTTCCCTCCACCTCTGCTCTCTAGAACACGCCCCAATCATGGCCGACCACGTGTACAAATTCCTCTCCCGCATTTCAGCAAACACCTTACGGGCATCTTCCAAAGACCCACACTTAGCATACATACCAAGCAACCTAGTCTCAGTAAACGGATCTAAACCACTCACCAAACCAATATAATTATGCAGCTTACGGCCTAACTGGATTGAATTAGCTTGAATGCAAAACTTTATCAAACGGTTAAAGGTGTCGGTTCTTACCTTGGACCCACGTTGGGAAATGGAGTCAAGAGCTGCAATAGCTTCTCTTAGCCGTCCGTTCTCACAGAGATAGTTCAAATGGGCTTCTGTAATTCTTTTTGGGATTAGTTTTATGGATACTGGTTCATGGGTTTTGTTGAGTAAAATCTTGGGTTGTTTAGATGGAAATTCTAATTGGGTTTCTCGCTTGAAAGGTGATGTCGCCAACGGGGAACTTGAATTGCTGCGTACGATTACTCCCTCCATTGTTGCCTTCCTTTTTTTCTCATACAGATGTCGAAGATACAAAGGACCCAAAGATATCTTATCGGGTCCAAATTGCTGAGAGGCTAAATTACACTTTTCCCCCTTAAACTATCCAATTTATTTTTATATTGTCCTTATTTTAACGATTATAAGTCCTATACTTTTCAAAATGATATTCGCTTAATAGAATTTTGGATTTAGCCTATTTACTGAACGAAACAATTGTTCGCTTAATAGAAATAGTCAGTTAATGCAAATTTGAATGAGTGGTACAATTTATAGATTAAGAATAAATTAGACAAAAATTGAATAGTAAGATTAAAATTTAGCAGCAAAAAATAGTAGAGAAACAGAAAAGTAACAAATACTTGTACGCTCACTTAAATTTTGACAAAGGACCCATAAACTTCATTGAGTGTTTGTAATTTGTATCACTACCACTATGGATTTGGTAAAGTCGTTTGTTTCCAAGCTGAGAGGTGCGATTTCTTCATTTTCTTGGGGGGTTTTTTGGTTTTGGGTTGGGTTGACACAATGGATATTTTGTTGTGTCTGAATTTGAGTTTGGATTTATTGTCGATATTACTTGACGCTGCCTCATTATGAATCAGAACCCACCCCCAATAAAATTATTGTAACTCTGGATTTATTCACACATCCTTGTGTATATATCTATAGGTGTCTATAAAACAATTACATTTTGTAATTGCACATAAAATAGGAGGAAACCCATTGATGGTATGCTCTCATATCAATTTGTACTTCAATTAATTGATCATGTAAGTTGTATCAACCTATTATATTTTGAGTTTTATTTGAAAAGAGCAAATGTTAATTAACAAGAGAGATAATAAAATTGATCCGGGCCACATTGTTCTATTGGAGTCAAAGATAAAACAATCTTGCGAAGTCTTCTTTTAATGGTCTATTTTAATTTTGAGTTCAACAGTCAAGGATGTTTGGACTAGTTTACACACATCTCGACTAATCCCCTCCCTAGTCCGGTCAAAGACAGACCATCCATGCCGGCACTGGGACTTCATAAGAAATTACTTTCTTGCTGTCCGACTCCAAAAATCGAAGAACTCCGATCAATTGTGTGGAGAACAAAATCACCAACCAAGTAGTCCCAAAATCTTATTTGATTCCCAGCATTAACCTTCATTCCGAAACCCAATTGTTGCACAACCTGAGATAAACTGGCACTATGATTTCCAAAACCCCCCACCACCATTTTGCATACAATGCTTGATTTCTTGTTCCCTCAATCTGTAGATGCGCAAGCCACCAAATTTCCTACCCCTAGCAACCAAAGTCCCATTTCACCAAAAAAAAATGCCTCTGTATTTTTACTATTGATTTGGCCATTGAGACTGGAATCTTGTAGATAGACATGAAGTAGATTACTAAGAGTGGACTTTTTTTTTTGTTGAACGGCAAAAAAGATTTTATTAATCTTTGGAAACATATTACAAAGATTTAAAGGACACATTGGAAAACGGCATCACAATGCAAAAGAGACATCCCAACAAGGTTGGCACCCCTCTAAGCGATAATCATATGTCACCACGGAGCAAAGGGAAAACATAAGAGTACTGGACTTGGTAAGAGCAATTCCACCCCCACTGGTAAGTACATACATCTTCTTAATATCCAAGTGTTGTGCCGCCCAGACAATAATTGAAAGCACCTTAATATCCTCTAAATATTCATCATTTCTTCCAAATCATTATTATAAAAAATGAAGGTATCATGAGTAAATTGTAAATTGTATGAACAAATGTGGAATTGGGGATAACCACACATATTGTCAGCTTGCAGATAAGCAGGCAACTAAATTAATTATGACAATTTTTTTTTGTTAACCAGATGTCCGTGCCAGCTTGTGCGTATGTCGACTAATTCCAATTTCCAAGGCCCCGAGGTAATGACCAGACATAACCCCAGTGGCCCCAAGAGTTTCCTGGCAAGGAGAATCGAACCAGATGAGACCTTAGGTGCATGGGAGCAGAGCCTTAAGTCTTAAGGCAAGACCATTTTGTCAATCCCTCGGAGATAGTTATGACGTTATTCGTAAGGTTGTAAAAGTAGGCTTTGGGTGCACCCTTGATATTTTTCTTATAAAATAGCATAAGGTTTAATTTATATAGCGAGAACACTGAGAAGAAGAGAAAAAAGAAGTTCGATAGAAAGAAAGAAAGAAAGTTAGTATTAGAGACTGCAGCATCAATCAAGCATCAATTAGCTGGCCTAGTCAATTATGGATACTCATATCAAGCCTAAATCAATCTTGGAAGATTAGCAGCCTAAATCAATCCTTGATATCTGCAAATCAGTCCCAGAGTTTCCTTCCTTTCTTGTATTCTAGATTTGATTTTATTAGCTATGATTGTGGGATTTGCTAATAAAAGAAATAGAATGAGAAGAATCTTTTAATAAGAAAAGAATGAGCAGAGAACTACAATGGTTTCTCTCTCTTTTGTATATACAGAACCCTACATTGCTACTCATATATATACATCTTCTTACACGACATTGACCCTAGCAAATCCCACAATCATAGCTGATTTACGATGCTTTTTCGTGGGGGAGTGGATTCCAAACCCTCCAAATTATTATCCACACCCCTTTCTTTTGTCTTCTAATGAAATTTTCATTTCACCTTTTCGCGTATATAAGAAAAATTAAAAAGATGCTCTTTTCACACAGACGCGGTGAGACGCCAGCTGGCAGCTGCTGGCTAGATAGGGGGAGAGATTAACAATTAACATGTGATATTCATTTCTTTTCTTATCCTATACTACAAATTAACTTCTCAACTAACAGTCAAAACCATATCCTGTGCAGCGTGCACGACAACATGCATTGCATACATCTTCCAAAAGGTGGATTTGGGTACCGTAGTGATTCAAGTCACTACATTCTCGTAGTGATATCATTTGTGAGCCATCTATAATCTGTATTTACAATTGGAACTGTACAATTAATCGGGAATATTGAGTAGATCATTCATGTAAAAAATCCAATTAATTAATTGGATATAGGTAGTCATATGTTCGGATGCCATTTATATGGATGACCAATATCATTTGGATAATACAATGTAAGAAAAATTTATCTCAGTTGTGTGTGTACCAATCTCCGATGATCATAATTTTTTGTACCCATAAATGTGCTCAGCATTCCTAAAAAAAAGAAATGGTTCTGATCCCACAAATAAAGATTTCAGAGGGTCTACAATTGAAGTCACTACAGGGATCTAGTGATCATTTGTGTCACTATAGGAACCCCAAGCCTCCAAAAGTTGGCATGAATTTTTCTAAGTTTGAGAAGAAGAAGATTGCAAGTTGTGGCTATCTCATGTGGTAGAGCTCTTAGATGCTCCATACTGCATCCCGCGGTCGAGTCTCATTTCCCCCTCCCCATGTAATAGATTAGGAACAACGAATGACAAAAAAAGAAGAAGAAGAAGAAGAAGAAGAAGAATTCGTTTCGGTGTAACATTAATAAAGAACTAAAACGTGTGTGCTATATTATTTTTGGCCAATATAGAGCAATTTGGTGGTTTCTTGTGAAGGTGGTACAAGGTTTGGTTTGTGGTATTTGACTAAAATACAATAATTGAATTCATTGAACATATGATGTTTCCTTGTGAAAAATGTTTTGTTCTAGAGGATTACTTGTTCAATGAACTCAACGCACCAAGGATACTTGGCCTATAAATGCATATCACAGCAAGAACAAAGTTCCATACACCCAATTGTTAGGCATTTATCATTTCCAGGGTATGTTTACCAGTTAATTTGTGGTGCATACAAAACATATATGCTCACACCGCGCTCATATATATGTTCACGCTGCACATATGATTATTGTTTGTTTTGTGTAGCAATCGTCTATATGTCTTTAATTGTTATAGTTGCACGATATCGTAATTCTTTGTTTCTCGAAATTGTTAGGACGAAAAAGTGAAACTGCGTACGTACAATCAACTCACAGACTCCAATTTGAGCATCACGCTTATATTGTGAGAGCATTTCATGCACAAAACAAGTCGTTCATCTTTTTTTTTTTTTTTTTCTAATTATCTTTACCCTTGGTCATTGCCTAGAAATTTCATTATTTGTGTTGGTATGGATACTGGGAAGTTGAACACGAAATCATATTTGTGACTGTGACATGTTTCAATTTGGCATGAATCGAGCATTGCTTTCATAAAATTGGGTCAATATCCAGTTACTTGTCTTATCTACCCCGAACCACAATATAGAAAATGGTTCAACACTGTTTATGAACCAAATTCAACTTGAATACTTCCACTGGATATTTTCTTATTTTATGTCATCATATAACGTATATAACCACATGATTTATTTTTTTATTGCTAAATCCAGCTAATTTTAGTTAATTTTCTTAGCGCAGAAAGAACTTTTAAATTTGTTTTGCCGAGACGAATCAATAGCAAATACTTTAACGTAATTCAAGTAAGTTCACAATTTAACTTCCCAATGTGCAGTAGAAGATGGCTGGTACCAATCCAAGCGAGTTAGTTGCTGAAGAAATCATGAGGCTTCTAAGGTCTTTTTTGAATAGCCCTATTTGTTTTTTTGTTTTTTTTTTCACTTAAAAGCTTTTTTTTTTCGCAAACTATTTTGCATATAGCTGATAAACGAATTGAATACTGTTTTCCTGGACTGCAGGGAGGATGAAAAAATGCAAGATGGGGATGAGACCAAAGTTGAGACGACGGATACAGCATTGAGAAGGATTGATATAAGTGACCCAATCCAAATGATTAAACGAGGGTTCATTCACTTCAAAAACGAAGAATTCAAGTGCGTGCCTTAGAGGCTTTTTATTTTAGTTATGATCAAGAAAATATGTTGCTCGATTTCTTGTATTCTTAATCGGGTAAATTTCTTTTCCTTATTTTCTGTGTATGGTTGAGTTTTGCAGCAAGTTTCCAGAATATTTTCAAGAACTTGCAAAAGGCCAGCAGCCCAAAGTATGTCATTTGTTTGTCACTGTAACATATTCCTTTCTTGAAATTTTTTCAGAGCTCCCACTAGTCTCAATCTACGAGCATAACATAGGATCTTGATGTATTTATTTGAAATTGTATAAATGTTTGCAGTTTCTGGTGTTTGCTTGCTCCGACTCCCGAGTTTGCCCTTCTCGCGTCCTGAACTTTCGACCAGGAGAGGCCTTCATGGCCCGAAACATCGCTAACTTGGTCCCAGGATTTAATCAGGTGTTTCAAATAATTCTAATCAATTATGTTTGAAATTGAACATATACTTTTGATGGCATTGCCTTCTAACATAACTGAGCTCATCACACAGGTTAGACATTCTGAATCTGGTGCAGTCATTGAATATGCCGTTACAGCTCTCCAGGTAGTTATGAAAACCCTAGTTCAAAATTCCCTTTCAGTAATTTTTTCATATAATCTCTCAATTTTTGTCGATTCGGATTGGCTTTATTTAAAAAAGGGCTATTTATTGTGTAATTAATAATCATTTTTATTAAACCAGGTGGAGGTCATTTTGGTGATTGGACACAGTAAATGTGGTGGGATTGAGGCACTTATGGCTCAACCTGACGATGCAGCACCTACCTAGTAAGAATTGACAAGAATATTTTTTTTCTATGATTTTTGCTTGGTAAAAATAAAAAAAATTTAATATAAGTTTACCAAATTGCTTGGGGGGAAATTGGACATGCAGTGATTTCATACATGACTGGATCAAGATCGGTTTACCCGCCAAGGCTAAGGTGATGGCAGAGTTTGCTAACGAACCATTTGAGATACAATGCAAGATGTGTGAAAAGGTAAGCCCCTTTTTTTTTTTGGCCTTCCTGGCGAAATTGAGGGAATGAAAAAGCCTGTTTTTCTCCAATCGACAGCCTATTTTATAATAAGACTAAAACATAGGAAAACAAAATGCTAGATGATTTCGCTTAATTATTGAGCCAAAACACTCCTAACCGAGCTGTCTCCATGCGGATGATTGTTTCAAAATTTTCCTACTAGACAGTTTTGGTTGTCATCGGAATACCCAGACTGGCATCGGTTTGGATTTGATGTAAGAAAGTATGTTGGCCGGAATACTCAAATCCGAATTTGAACTAAATAGCACTCAGAACTTTCTTATTGTAAGCACGAACTACCGAGATTAAATTAACCAGAAAACGGCTGGGATTATCAATTCGTAGATGGGAGAGAATACAAATCAATCAATCAATCAATCTATACTATATACAAATGTAGTTACGCTTAAAAATCTCCAAACCCTCAATCTTAAATTCTTACACCTTCAAATTTCAACTCATAAAAGTACATACAAGTCTTTTGGTACATAAAACAGGAATAATGCTTTGGTCTCAACTTGCATGGCTTAACCATTCTATTCTGAAAAACATAACTAACATTGTGTTGCAGGGGAACAGAAAAAAAATTAATGTGAACCTTTTTTTCTAGGCACAATGTTAGTTAGTACTATTGCTCACGTAATCCGTCATTTCACTGAAAATATATATTCACGAATTTTGAATTTCGCAGGAGGCGGTGAATGTGTCATTGATAAACCTCCTCACATATCCCTACGTTCGATCTCGGGTGGCAGAGGGAACTCTGAAACTGATGGGCGGACACTACGATTTCGTCCAAGGAAAGCTTCAGGTTTGGGGTTTCGACGCCGGAATCAAACCCCTTCTCTGCATTTGAGTTCTTTTGAGACGCATTCCCTTGGTGTCATGACTCTTATATTGCTGCTTATGTTTCTCTGTTTGTGTTTGTGCTCGTATTCGTATTTTTTTTTTTTTTTTTGTTATCGTCGTCGGCAGTAATAATATGTAATAAATAAATCCGTAGAGCAGCCCCTTTCTTGTGCTCTACTTCTGTCTGTTGTGTGGTTGCTTGTATTGTAAGGAATTTTGTGCTCATTTTACTTGAGCTATAATAAATTCCTAGAAAAAGAAGAAGAAAGAATAAGAAAAAAAACCAACACCACAAATTTCTTTTCAATCAGTCGGCCAATGATTAGTACAATATACAGAAATCTGGAGAGAAACTAAATTGCACAAATTTTACTGCAGAGTACGGTAAGTCAAGTATATTGGATCATGATCTATTACGCTTGCATTTAGCCTATATATGCATAGCAATGCTGTTTTAACAAATAATTATTCATATATAGCTACTGTATTATTATTATTTTCTTTTACAGGGAGGGAGGAATGGAACTCGATTCCGGGATGCAGTGTGAGACATCCAACGGCTCTACCGCATGAGCCAGCCACCACTTGGTACTGTATATTATTTTAAGAGCATCATTATCGGCCGCACAAAATAAAAAATATCAAATTTAACCTCAAAAACACCTTTTATAAATTAGCAAGCCACTTTTCCAAAAACTCACAAAATCATACTCTCTATTCTAACTTCATTATATTAAACAATTCTCCTTTTCTATTCCTACTCCAAAAAAAAAACACTACTCAAACAAGCGGAGAGAGAATGAAAAACAAAAAAAACAAAAATCTTCCACTCTGAATAAAAAAATAATAAAAAACTAAAATAGAAAGTGATGGAAAGAGAGAGAGAGAGGAACGGACGGAGAAACCGAGAGAGAGAGAGAGAGGTGATTAAATTATTCTTAGCCCGTGAATAGTGCTGGCCTACTCTATTTTGAGTCGGCACTATAGCAAAAGTTAGGAAATCATCAATTTGGTGAGTTGTTTGGTGAGTCTGATATTGGAGGGTTTTGAAGGTTTTGGTTGCTAATTTAACCAAAAGTTGCATTTGATGCGGAGAGGATATGCTCTAACTGTGCTATGATTATCCAGAAAGATAACCGTTCTGATACGAAGAACAAATACAATTATTTCGTACATCAACCTTCTTTATAGTACATGAAAAATCAGGGTTCCCTAACAATCTGTAAAAAACCCTTACAGTATGCATGAATGCAAATCACCAAGTTAATGGGTAAAAAACTTGGTGATTTGCAATCAAAAACTACGATATACGTGGAAAATCCTTAATGGGTAAAAAACTACGAGAAGGAATCAAAACCACAATAATCATTGTGCAGTTACAAATATTCCTATCCAAACAAAGTAAATCATCACAATGTTCTTAGTATCACACACCGAGTCACACGTATACTGCACCTAGTGATCTTGATCGTCAACGCCTTAAATTCAAGGCATATCTCCAACACTCCCAACCCCCTATATCCTATACGTGAAATTGAAAGTGAATCGATCAAGCATGTCTTATTTCGATGTCAATGGACTAGAGCCATACGGTTTGGCAGTGGTTTGTCATTCTGGGTTTTTGATGGCTAAATGATCACCTCTGCATGATAAATGGATGGTGGAATATTTATTCTCTGGTAACTTGGCCATAGAGACCTTTGAGGATGTAATTGGTGCAATTTTTCAAGTTTGTTGGGCGATTTAGAAGGGTAGGAACAACTTTGTTTTCAATGGTTACTTACCAAAGCCAGATTCTGTTGTTTTGAAGGCATCTCTGGCTAACAAAGATTTTTTGGAAGCGATGTATCCCGCTAAGAAATCTGGTACTCTTGTGCTCTAGGAATGGGAGATGGTCCTCTGCTCCCATTTCTATTATCAATTTCAATTGTGATAGAATGTATCCTTCCTCCCACAGCTTGACTGCCTTTTGTTAGAGATAGTGGTGGGCATGCTTAGGTGTGGGAAAGCTAGGGTTTATGAAACAAACATAATGCACTAAAGAGTCCGAGAAAGAAACACAATCACCCAAGCTCTATAATAATTGTCACAAATCAATATGCAAAATATAAAGCAATTAAAGTAAAGATAGATGACAAAAGATTTATGTTGAAACTACTTAGGGTTTAAACACCCTAAGCATAAAACCACAGTCTAATCATATACTTATGCATTTTCATAAATCAAAAGATTTACAAGAATTAATAAGACTAAGAATTACCCAACAAGCCCCTTATGACACCTAGCTCTAATTCTTGATGTAGTATCCTGTAACGCCCCGATTTTTTTCGGACACGTTAATTAATCATTTAATAGAAGACAATTAAGTTAATTAAAACTAATTTTGCTAATAAAACTGGTTAATCACTTAGAATACTACAAAAGATAGATCTAGTCATTACATTCCCAAAATATCATAGGTTTAAAACTGATATTACAAAATAAAATTTAAAACACATTTAAAAAGATAACAGAGCTCTAATTTAAATAAGGGTTCAAGTTTTCTTCCTGCTCTGTTGTCTGCTGCTCCTCGTCCTGGAGGTATTGCTCATCTCCTAGATTCTCAGCAAAATCTGGCACGGATGCCAGGGTACACCGTACCGTGAGTGATGAGGTTCACTCAATAGATATCCCCAACCCTTCTAATCCATACATTACACGTAACAGATATAACAAATCAACTAAAAGAATGACAGTAAATAACAATCAAGTCATTTTTCTTTTACTAGTTCACCCTATGTGAAATCTAATGTTCTCCTCATTTGAGATACCTTTCCTCCCATAAACTCCACCTATGACCGTCCCATGGTCTTAACACCCCTCTTGTTCGTCCTGCACCGGGGTCCCCAAATGAATCCACCTAAGTTATGTACCTAGCATGTTTCATTTGTGACCATAACAAGAGGAAAATGTAGCCACTGATGTCAACCATGTCATGTCCTAACAGAATTTCGATCACACAACGTTTCAAAGTCCCGTCGGCCGCCCTTAGCCAAGGGTCCGCTAGGCTGCTCCAAAACAACGCATGTGGGTTCCCCGTAGGCCGCTCCATTCCATTCATAGGAGTCCTGGTAGGCTGCCCACAACAATTCAGGTCCCCTCAGGCTGCTCTTATCACAAGAGTCCTGGTAGGCCGCCCTTCATTTCCATCTCTTTATTATTAATCCAGTTGTCCTATTAACATCTAATTCATTTCCCACGAGATCCACCCAAGCCTAATGTCCAATCTAACAGTTGATCAACCAAACACATGTACAAGATCATAAATAAAATCAAAAGAACATCATAACATGACAATAATCCATACATTCCATGATTCAATTTAAAGTCCTACAGTAATCACATAAGTTTAGGGGTCCAATTCTGTAATTTATAAAAGTTAAGGGATCATTGTGTAAGTATCCAAAACTTTGGGGGGGTCTAAATATAACTTAGCAAAACTTGCAGGCGATTCTCACATTTAAGAGATCTAACGGGGCTCAGTGCAATTATCAACTTACCGGGTCAAATATGCTAAAAAATGATGTGCAAGGGCAATTTCATAAATTAACTAAGTCTAAGGGCATTTTCGTAATTTATGCTTCCAAGGGTCATTCCGTAATACAATGAAAGTTTGGTGTAAAAAATTTTGTTCTATGAATTTTAACGTTAAAAAAAAAAACCGTGATTTAACTATGTCTAGAGTCTAATTGGTAAATCCACCAAGTTTAGGGTCAAAATCGTAATCTTACCAAATTTAGGAGCTAAACTATTGAGTTATCAAATTCTAGGTGCAAATCTGTAATTTATACAATTATAGGGTTGATCTATAAATAGAAGGTAAGTCCATGTTGTAATTTTGTAAAATCTAAGGTCATTTAATAATTTTTATAAAAACACTAAGGGTAATATAGTAATTCTAGAAAAATTGATTTTTCTTACGAACAAGTTTTTCTAATATATCAATATATCTATACATTCTGATTTTGTTGTATAAACATCATACTATGATTTTATAAAACAAAATCTATACTAGAAATGCTAATTTAAATAAAAGAGTATTATTTATTTACTCATAACATATCTAGTTTATGACTTATAAGTTTATAAAAAAAATTATAGTATTAAAATATAATTTTTCACCAAATATAAATGTACAAGTTTACACTTTTAAATAATTAACTAGATAGATTTATAATTTTAAAATAACTCAATTTCTTACATTGCATGTTATATAGGAGTATTTTTCTTAGAGCAAATAGTAATCATATAAGAAACCTTAATATTTTATTTCAAGTATTAAAAATATTTCAAAAACAATCTTTTCCAAAAATATATGCTAAATATTCATTTACTAGAGAATGGCCAATTTATTAACTCCATACAAATCGAATTTGCACAAAACAAATCATAATTTCTACCTTATTATTATGAAATAAAAACTAAACTGTTACTCCCACCGTCCCTTTTTAAGTGTGTTACATCGTAATTCCAACTTATTTTCTCTCACATCAACTTTTACAACTTTTACATCTACTTTCCACTACTTACCCTTAACAATATAATAATACCCACTACCTTTTCAAAAAGGAATCTACTTTTAAGGGCAAAATAGGAAATGTACCTACTAACTTTTCAAAACACACACTTATTTAGGGGTAACCCAAAATGGAAATGTCTACACTAAAAAAGGGACGGAGGGAGTACAATATAGTACATGTTTATTACCACAGTGATATTAAACAGAAATAAAATCATATCATATCAGTGTAAAGTCAGAATAATAATATCAAACAAACATCACAAATGATATCAGAGAGATCCTCTTAAACAGTAATAATATCCAATAAGTAGTTGGGTATATAAATAATATCGATTTGGTGAATCGGGCAGTGAACTCAAAATTGAGCTTTGGTTCATCCGATCGGGCTCATTTAAAGCCATAATAATTAATCTAAACTACTAAAATATACTTAGGATTAGAGGGGAAGGGTATATCTACCTTTGATTTTGGCTAAGGAGTGAAAATTTAAAAGTTGATGGGTTTGATCAAAGGAAGAAGATGAAGTCGATTTTCTTTGGTTGGAGCTTCTTTTGAGAAATTGACAGGTGATTATATAAACCCAGTAGCTAACTAAGAGTATGCACTCACGAATTTGAAGTGAGGTTGGTGATTTTGTAAAAATCCAATTTCTACACTCTCTCTAAAACTCCATAGCCATTTCTCTCACTAAAACAGTTGCTATTCTCCCTCTTTTCTCTCTGAATTTTCCCAGTAGCAATAGTGCACGAAAGTGTTGAATTAATGCTTGTGCATGGTTTTGGTTTGCCAAGTGTAAGAAACATAATGTAACTGCATGTGAGGTTATTGGGTATGGCGGTGGTGGCTTCATGAAAGGCTTGGGGTTTTGTTTATACAGTCAAAATGGTAGTAAGGTTGCTGGCTATTGCAGAGATAGAGCATGATTGGTTGGTGATGGTGGTTTAGCCCATGGTTTTTCTACATGCAAAAATAAAATAAAATAAATTATAAATACACTACATATATACATGTATGCATGTGTATAAAGGCTAGGAACTAACCTTAGTTAGTGTTAGTCAACTAGGGTTAGATGTTAGGGTGTAGGTCTAGTTAAATAAGTGAAGTCAAAATCAATTAGAACTAGATCAATGTAAGTCAAAATTGAACTTGTCTATAATTTAAAAGTCAAAATTGAATTAAAAATCTTATTAAAAAAAATAATTAAATATCACAAATTTTTAGATTTAAAAATTTGGGATATTACAGTATCCCGTAGCCCTCTTTAATTCCATAGACTCTACAAGTACATCCATCGTGATCTCCGAGTTAACTCAACACCGGACCCATCCGGCTCACGTAAGAACAAAGGCAACCAACCATGTGATCATTCACTTTTTCATTCATGTGTTTGATGCGTCAAAAGAGAGTAGGTGGTGTTCATTCACTTTTTCTAAATAGGTGAAAAAATTGCATTCATGTGGTTGATGCGCCAATGGGGGCGTGGAGAAGAGATTAGGTAGACTAATCAGGCCCGACTCTGAGATTTTCGGGGCCCTAAGTGAGTTTTAATAATGAGGCCTTTCTAAACTTCTATATATATTTATTGTTCACTATGAATGCTAAAGGACTCTTGTGGTGCAGTGATCATTCGAGATGAGTTAGACTAGGTACATGATGTCGTGAGTTCGATTCTCGCTTTCTGCAACTTTTTAGAAATTTTTGTGCATATTCCAAATGTTGAGGCTTCAAAAAATTGGCATCAGTAGGACTTGAACACAAGATCGAACGCACAGACCAAGGATTCCTTACCGCTGAGCCACAGTAGCACTATGTGCTAAACAACAGACCTATAAAATATTTATTATGATTTACAAATTTGGAATCCCTATTTTTTGGCCCAAAAGTTGGGGCCCGAAGCGACGGCTTGGTTAGCCTTGCCTCAGGGCCGGTACTGAGACTAATCTGTTTCTATGGACTATATTAATTCTAACCTCAGTTGTTTGTTTGTGTTTTCTAAATTTTGAATTAATAGTTTATGCTGACAAGAAAAATCTAAAAAGTAGAAACTTTACGATCAGAAGCAAACAAAAAGTCCACTAAGAATGAAAATAGTGTGAAACATTTATCTTTAATGTCCTGGTATTCCTTCTAACTTTTGATAATTTCGGTCCATATTTTTATAGTTGACGATCCAATTTTTTTTAACAAAAGCTAAATAAAAAAGATCACAGATTAAAAGCCAATACTGACAATCTTTTATCGACAAAGAAACTTCATTCATCAATGGATTCCCTAGAGGACAGGGCCGGCCCTAAGGGCAGGCTGAGCAGGCCTGGGTATGAGCCTACCAAAAATAATTCATCTTTAAGGCCCATAGAGGTATATTAAATATTAAGTATGTCAAGTATTTAACAAATAGTTTTGCGTGGTGTAGTGGAAGGAATGATGTCGTGTATATAGGAGGAGTGTTCGATTAGCTCATCCTACATTTTTACGCGAACATTTTTTGAGGTTGTACAAAAATTTGTTTCAAAACAACAGGGCAACGAGGTTGGAACCCATGACCTTGGGCACCCACACCGTTACAAACAATGTGCCATAAGACCATTTTATTTCTCATCTTAAAAAAACAATTTATATAGAAAAATTGAGAGGCCTCATTTTCAAAACTTGATTGGGGCCTCGTAAATCTCAGGGTCGGACAGAAGACAATTGTGTTTGTTTTCAGTCGTTTTCGTGTAATAAGAAATCAAAGAGAGTCTCTTTCACCGATGCCAGCTGCTTAGCTAAATAGGAGAGATAGATTAACGTATGCAATTCATATTTCCTCTCCTATAATACTACAAACTCAAAAGCCTATCGGATCTAATTTTCAATGTTTTATAAGGGCTTTCAGGCCCATGGGTGTAAGGGCTTTGTCCTCTGGGTGCTCCAACCTTTGGTTGGATCTTGTTTCTCCCGCTCGATGTAACCTTTGTCGAGCTTCTTTAATAAAATTTTCGTTGCCGATAAAAAAAAACTCAAAGCCTATCTTGTTCAGTACCACATAGAGTCATGCATTATCTTTACCTTGGTATGAATTTTTTATGCGAGATAAGATTCGTTTGGTGTTAGTATAACATCAAGTAAAACGTGTGGGGAGAGAGAGAGAGAGATTGAATCGTTCTTTTTGGCCTGTTTGTATAGGGCGGTATATGGCCGGTTTAGCTAGTTTGTACTCGCTAAAGGAAAAATGCTACAGTACGTACTTACCCAATTTAATTTGAGTATCAATGATGTACGCAGTACTCCCTAGAATCGCTGAGAATTCATAAATTTTTTAATTAATGCATCGTAAAAATCTTATAGCACACATATGTTATGGATTCAAATTAATGGTAAGACTTTGTGTCCCGATTTTATATAAAATTCTACATGAAGTTGGCATAAAAATGTTATGAATGCAAGGGGTGCGTATAAAATGGTTACATGCAAATAAGAGAGTGTACGTGTTTTAGCATTTTCCACTACTAAAATACGAATCTAACACTCTTAGGCACGTAACATGTTTCCTTGTGAAAAATGTTATGGTCTCTCGAGAGTTGCTTGTTCAATGAACTCAACCAAGGATACTTGGCCTATAAATACATGTCATAGCAGGAGCAAAGTTCCATGCACTTGTCAAAGCATCCTCACAAGTTACGATTCTAGCTAGTACTTCTGATCATTTCTACGGTGTTTGAATTACTCCATATTCTATTTCCTTCTATTACTTTTCCAAGAAATGCCCATTGATACATTTTGCGTTATAACATTAGTATTTCCGAGATCCACAACATTAGTTAAAATTGCAATAGCAGGTGAAACGTCGCTTCATCTATTCAAATTGAAACCGGTCCCTTGAGCACTTAGACCTCTCTCCATGCTAGTGGGCCAAATGCCCGTTTCAATAATGTACACGTGAAATTAGTCTACACCCATAATTGTATGTACGTACTATGAACCACATTCAGTTGACTATGGCTTAACTGGTTAATTTTTGTG
This sequence comes from Gaultheria prostrata, assembly GCA_036023075.1. Lineage (NCBI taxonomy): Eukaryota > Viridiplantae > Streptophyta > Magnoliopsida > Ericales > Ericaceae > Gaultheria > Gaultheria prostrata. Next base: position 28,866 of record JAXBDA010000215.1, on the reverse strand, counting down.
ACTTGATTATGATTACAGAGAGTCATTGATATATACAAGCAAGCTATTCTTTGTGTGTTGTTAAATCCAGCTAAATTAATTTATGCAAGAAGTTCTACTAAATTGCAGTTAATGATATCAGGAATAAATTAAAAAGACCGATTTTATGTTATTTTATTTTTGGGGGGATGTAGTTCACAATCTTCTCAAATGCGCAGTGGAAAGAGGCAAACAGATGGCTGGCAACAATTCAAGTACTGTGGTAGCTGCTGAAGGAATCAAGAGGCTTCTTAGGTTTGCTTTTCTTACCCCCCTTGATTTTGTCTTCTTTTTTTTTTTTCACTTATTTTGTTAAGGACAAATGAACGGAATACGTTTTTTTGGACCACAGGGAGGATGAAAAAATGCAAGATGGGGATGAGACAATAGTTGAGACGACGGAAACAGCGTTGAGAAGGATTGATATAAGCGACCCAACCGAAATGATTAAACGAGGGTTCATTCGCTTCAAAATCGAAGAATTCAAGTACGTGCATGCCTTAGAGAAGACCATGATCAGATCACTTGTCCCGGATCATCCGATTTTATAGCCTATCTATTTTATTGATGATTAACAAAAAATAGTGCTAGTTTTCTTAATTGGTTAAATTGTTTTCCTTATTTTTTTTATAATATGGATGACTTTTGCAGCAAGTTTCCACCTTATTTTGAAAAACTAGCGGAAGCCCGGGAGCCAAAAGTAAGTCATTTGTTAAATTTGTCCCTGCTACATATCCCTTTATTCAATATTATTCAGAGCTCCCACTAGTCTCAATCTAGCTACTACCATATAATAGGATCTTGATGCATTTATCTGAAAATTTTATAAATTAATGTTTGCAGTTTCTGGTGTTTGCTTGCTCCGACTCCCGCGTTTGCCCCTCTCGCGTCCTAGATTTTCGACTAGGAGACGCCTTCATGGCCCGAAACATCGCTAACTTAGTCCCAGGATTTAATCAGGTGTTTCAAACAATTCTAATCAATTAAAAGCCTGTTTGTTAGTGGGATATGTTTCAAATTGAACATATATTTTTTATGGCATCGCCTTTTAACATAATTGTGCTAACTATACAGGTCAGACATTCAGGATCTGGAGCAGTCATTGAATACGCTGTTGAAGCTCTCAAGGTAATTATGAACCCTAGTTTAAATTCCCTTTCACAAATTTTCCTATAATCGCTCTTTCTTTTTCTTTTTTTGGCGATTTGGATTGGCTTTCATTTAAAAAAAAAAAAACCTAGTTTTGTGCAATTAACAAGTCTTTATAATATTAAACCAGGTGGAGGTTATTTTGGTCATTGGACACAGTAAATGTGGTCGGATTGAGGCACTTATGGCTCTTCCTGATGATGCAGCACCTACCTAGTAAGAATCGAGAAGATTTTAATTTCTTAATTTTAGATTTTTACTTGGTAAAAATAAATATATTTCGTATCGAATAATTTACCAAATTGTTTTCGAGGAAATTTGACATGCAGTGATTTCATACATGACTGGATCAAGATCGGTTTACCCGCCAAGGCTAAGGTGATGGCAGAGTTTGGGAACGAACCGTTTGAGATACAATGCAAGATGTGTGAAAGGGTAAGTCCGTGCATATCTCGACTAATTCCCTTTCAATTCGGTCAAAGATGGGTGATCACATTGAGACTATGGAATTCACAAAAAAATCCCTCTTTTTTTGCCTCAACATGAGATTGAGGGAATGAAAATTAATGAAAAAAGCAAGAATAATTAACAAGGAGGAATTTGATGGAAAATTTGAATTGAAAAGCCTGCTTTTCTCCAATTGACAGCCTATTTGATAACGATCATTATAACATGCAATAAAAAGGCCTAGGACTAACAATTAGTAGGCGGGAGAGAATCCAAAATTAAAGCTATTATCATGTAATCCGCCACTTCAATAATCGTACCGGTTAAAATTCGACTGAAAATATTCACGAATTGTGAATTTTGCAGGAGGCGGTGAATGTGTGGACACTAGGATAAACCTCCTCACATATCCATACGTCCGATCTCGGGTGGCAGAAGGAACTCTGAAATTGATGGGTGGACACTAGGATTTCGTCCAAGGAAAGCTTCAGGTCTGGGGTTTCGACGCCGGAACTAAACCCCTTCTCTGCATTTGAGTTCTATTGAGACACAATCCGTTGGTGACTTGGTGTCATTACTCTTATATTGCTACTTATCTTTCTCTGTTTGCATGTGTTTTTGTTTGTGGTGTTCATGTTCGTGTCCGTATTTTATTTATTTTTTTATTGTCGCGGGCAGCAATAATATGCAATAAATAAACCAGTAGAGCAGCCCCTTTCATGTGCTCTACTTCTCTCTGTCGTATGCTTGCTTGTATTGTAAGCAAATTTTTGAATCTTTAATCAATCAAAAGTTCCATTGTTTGTAGTCAAAGAAGTTAATTAACAAATTGTTATATAACATTTCTTTTTCGTTTTTATTTTCCTTTGGAAAAACAGAGCGACATTTAAGGTATTTCATACTCGACTCAACCAAATCTCTTAAGCTGAGTTTGGACCATCATTTCCTTAGTTCTAGATTACGAAAAAAAAAAAAAAAGATAAGAAAAAAACCAACACAAATTTCTTTTTAATCAATGGGCCAAATGATTAGTCCAATATACAGAAATCTGGAGAGGAACTAAATTGCAAATATTTTACTGCAGAGTGCGGTAAGTCAAGTATTAGACCAATGATCGATCTATTACGCTTGCATTTAGCTATGTTATTTTAACTAATAATTAATTCATATATATCTTCTTCTTTTTTTTAAACACGGATCAAGAATATCTAATCATCATATTAATCAAAGGCTAATCACCCATAGAGGGGTAACCTTTGTGGAGAATAAATAAGAGAATACCATATCATATTAATCAAATGCTAGCTCACTATAGGCGCGCGAATGTTCACATTAGTGCCTTATTTTTTATTCTTGTTAAGTTCATTTATTTTGCTATGCTTGGAGTTTAAAGCTTTGTTTCATATTGTAGGTATTTGGAGGCTTTAATACAAAAGGAGCTTAAAATCTGATTTTAGCGGATGTGAGAGAGATCGGCCGTGGCGCGAAGATGGTGTAGGGAATTTCGGCTGGGGATTAATACAAGAGAAAGAAAGACCAGTGGAACTCTTGATTTGCACATGGAATTGGATCTCTTTACTATGCACGTGATCATTTGGCTTTGATGGGGCCCAAACTAATTGAATGCCCAGCTAGCAATTGCATGCTAATTCAATCCAAAATTTGGGGTTTGACAAAAGAGAGATTTTTCTCTCTTATTTCGGCAGATATGGGGTCCAAATATTTAATAAAAAAGAGAGTCATGCTTGGTGGCTAGAGGAGATGCACTACGGGACAAACTTGGGAAGTGAAGAAAGGCCTGCACGTTGGTCATTTGTGGTGAAAATTGAGTGCATTATAAAAGGAAGAGAAAGACATGTTCTCTAGGAGGTTTTTCTTTTGACACATGGAGAGCTGCATGCTTGCATGCACGTACAACACATAAAAGAGAGAAAAAAAAACAGAGAGAACAGAGGAGGAAATCAAAGCATTGCTATCATTTGGTCCATGTCTCTACCGATCAAAACCTCGATGATTTCCATTCTCATGTCCGCCTAAACTCCTATCTAGGGGAAGATGAAGCCCCGGTCCAAGTAACGATGTTTTATGTATAAGATTTAGGTTTATTTATTCAAATCAGTTGTTTAACTAAGAACCCTTTTCATTGTGATTAGATGAAATGTTTTTAATGCTTTCAATTTATTGTGTATTTGTGTCCACGATCTCAAATACCTAGTTAATCAACAGTTTTTTTTGCTTGTGTTTGGGTAACTGAGATGGGATATGCTCGTAAGACGGATTGTGCCACTGGACAATCCGTGAAAGAGACGGGTTGTGCTAGCGAGACGGTTCGTGCTATGGGATAGGCCATGCCTGTTAACAACACAATTATCTTCTTGACAATTACGATTCGAATAATAATCCTAGCCTATGCATAGCTTAGTTACGCCTCGGATTCAAACCCCTAGAGCTCTCCACGAGTTTCACTTAAATCAATCCATATTTGTTGTCCACTTTCACTATTCACTGCACCTCAAAAAATTGGTTATATTTTTCAATGTGTAATGTTGTATATATTCAATATGGATCTTGTTTGACAGTTCTCGATGAGTACTATTAAACAAAATTTTCGAAATTGTAAAACACATTATAGATTGAGAGATATAAGTAATTAAAAAATGACACGCAAACCCGTAAATGGACAGCAAATTCGGGACGGAGGGAGTATTTTTTAATCAAAACCAATCAATCAATCTTTTCCGAATTAATTTAAAAACCAATCGAAAATCGCGTAACTCAACCAATCTGTCTCCGCGGATCGACTTTGGACTTAACCGCTATTCTCTGGAATAAGGGTTAATTCCTTGCATTTATAAATCTATTTTTGGTACGGTACGACACAATCACTCACCCATATCGGGGCCATATATAGCTATTTTGTTTTAACTAATGATTATCCATAAAGGTAACCGTTCTGATACGAAGAGCGAAGGCGAAGTTGCAAGTAGAATAGCTCATCCATGAAGGGTTCGATGAAGAAATTTATCAGAATGGCTTAGAAGAGGTTGGAGGTACATGCTAATCTGTATTTCTTGGTTGTTTAGGTTTGTTTGGCATCTTGCCAATCTTGGGACATAGTTTCTTTTTCTCCTTTTTGGTTTTAATTTGGTGGCATATGAGATTGGCGTTGGGCAGGGTGATATCTTCGATGGTTTGCTCTGTCTTTTTCATCGTGATGTATGTCTCGTGCTTCGAATTCTTTTAATCTTCATAGTATACTTTCAAAGATTAAAAAATAAAAAAAACGTTTAAAAAATAAAAATCATGCGTCAGCCTTGGTTATAGTACACTATTAAAACGTCCCTTATGTTGGAAAATATTATTAGAATATAATCTTTTACTCCAATTTGATATGAATGGAAATTGATTTGTTTAGGAGTCGTGTCTCTTCATTGGCACCTGTTTGCTGTGGACGAAAGTGTACTTTTGCGAATAGATGTTCCTCTTCTCCCTGATGACTTTTTGTATAATCACCAGTTAGCCTATATATATATGGCATCATTCATTCATTTTGGAAGTAGATTTTTCCTACACTTTCATTGAGTCGGAGTCTTTTCATTGGAGAGAGTACAAACATAAGTTTGGTTCGCCTACCGAACAGATTAGAGTGCTACTTTCATTCGGTGAAGATCAAGTAGTGTTGAGATATAAACGTTCATACAAACTGTAAGCACTGTAGCGGGGACGAATCTGTCTTAAGTACAGAGTGTTAAACACTCGCCTTGATCACCATTTCATTCTCATCGATTTCCAAGTTTTGCGTTATGATTTTATGCATTAATATTTTCGGTTTTATCACAAAAAGTAAACATATTTTCCAACAATCTTAAGACAAATTCTTTTTTTTTTTTTACTTTTTGTGCATATTTTGTATATCTCGGCTTCAAATCCTTATTATTCTCCCTTAATAAGTCAGTAATCATGGAGCCCGGAATATATGCTGCTTTTATACACGTGATATGGTTGAAGATTTGCCGTCTATAATTTGGTTTCTATTTGGAAATGATGTTTTGGATATTTGTTTGGTTTTCTTTTACTCTATATATGCCTTGGGTTAGGCTTGAACCGTTGTTCTATATGGAAATTTGGGAATCTTTTCCTCGTTCCAATTACGATAGAATCATCACAATGTGTTGGACCTTTTGTGATTGGCCTATTCAGTTTGTTTGGATCACAGTGTGAATATTGGGAGCACATATTGTTCATTTCTTTTGATACTCTTTGACTCTAGATATGCATCTCTGATCGTATACCCAACGGTTGGGAATTAAAATGACAAATACTATGACCAAGTGAGTGGTATTTGGTACGTGTTCATTCAAATGTGAATTTGAATAGGTGTGACTCTATATAATATCACCGTATTTTGTTTGTAAAGATGTGACCCTTGTGTTTGAACTAAGGAATGTAACTATTAAGAATACACCAAAAGGTAGGAATGTGTGCATCTTTTTAAAGTGTCACCATGTTTGGTATGCGAAGGTGTGTGACCTTTGGATTAAACAAAAAGATGCGAACATTTGTGAATAAAGAGATGTAAACGAAAAGGTGTAACCATTGGTGAATAAGTCACAGATCCTATGAGTTTTCAATAAATCACTTTTTTTTTTAACTGATTTCAATAAATCACTTGGGCCATAAAACATACAAATTTATGTTTTGGGTTGTTTGAAATTGAGTTTCGATAAATTTAGCAAATGGGTTGGCTATGTTTGCTTTGACATTGAATCTAAGATTTAGAATATTTTAGTTTCTATAATCTTCTTCAAGAGTTTGATAATTATCGAACAACCTCGCCCCACAAAAAAAAATTTTAAAAATAAAGTGAATTCAGTCCAGATATTATGGAGAGTATCCAGTGAATCTAAAAGAGTCCATAGAATACGTGTTGCCTTTTTACATAAACCGTAAAAATTTGAGTATAGAGTTACTCGATATTTGGTGAGTTACTCAATGTGGGGGTTATTTCTTGTGTCTTGAAACACGAGAGATGTAGCAAGAGTTTTGACATTCTTTTTATCATGTCATAAACTACGGAAATTATTTTGATAAATTCTGAATTAATTTCAGAATTGTGGGGGAAGTAATAATTATAATTTCCACAAACTTTAACTATTTGTTGCACTATTGGAGATGTCCAACTGTACTTGAAGAATAAAGTATTGTGATATGAGTATCCAATTTAAAATTTTAGAATATCCAAGGGTGGATTTAATTTTACATTTGAAGTGCAACGGTGATTTGGAAATCCTCAGGCGTGTATAGCAAGGTCTACGATGGAGTCTGATCAACTCATTGCATTAAACAAAAGCTAGTAAGCAGATGGATGACTGTGCCATCTTTTAGAGGATATTCCAATGTGGTTCAATTATGTGCCAGGATTTATAATACGATGACCATCAGTAGTTGGAAAGGCATAGAAGACTAAAAAAAATGGTAAGTCTCGAAATTATAGACATATACTGTGAAACATGAGGTAATTAAATATTCATCCGCTTTTTTGATACCACTTAGATTTTCGTCCCCCATATTTTATGGACTTATGTTTTCATCCTCTTCTGGTGTGAATTACCATTGTTGCCCTTTCTTGATATATATATATATTCCGAAAATATAGATTTTAGGGTATCACATAATTTTTGAATTCAATGTCAGTTACTTTTGATTGGTCCTCTTTCCTCAAATTAAGGAATTTGATGAAATTTGTTTCCATCTTTTGAAACTAAATTTTTGGATCAATGCCAGTTACTAATCTCTCCTCAAATCACGTCAATTTTTGGAATTCAAAGGAGATACTTCTTTTTAGATGATATTGTTTCCTTCTTTGTAATCATGGATGAAATTCAAATTTTTGGATGCTTTTTGTCCGGAACATGTTACAATATCCATGGTAAAAAAAACCTGGTGCGTATGGTAAAAAGTTTGGCAACTCGGACTACCATGGTAAAATTTTACCATATCTACAACACGGTAGTTTATATGGCTTGTATTATCGAACTATGGTAAAAACTTTTTAAGATCATGTTTCAGTATTCATGGTAAAAAAAAAAACGATAACGTAGACAAATAAATGGTAAAATCTGCTTACCTAGATTGATAACATGGCCAATTCAGACTTCCATGGTAAAAACTTTTGCAACACGGGCACTCTCTTTTTACCCATGGTACTTGTTATGTTGAATACCATGGTATATTCTGCATTATTATGGTAAAAAAAAAACCTATCAAAAATATGGTAAAATGCTTTTTTATTGTAGCAATATGGCTAATTCGGAGGACTTTTTACATGATTCTATGGTTAAAAAAAACCTGTTGTGAGCAAATCTTGATAAACAAGTCATTTGCCACAAATTTTATTGATCATGGTAAAATCTGAAAACTGAAAACACATAAAAATGGTAAAAATATCAACAACGGCAAATCATTCCCATTTGCATTCACAATTCCAAGTCCATTTGACAATTGTGTCCAAAATGATGATAGTAAAGCATTACTACCATATAAGTTCAAATCGAGTCTACGGGAAATACAACCCAAAACATGCCAATAATTAACCGTTTCTAGTAAACCCAAACGCATAGACGGTAGGGAGTTTGATGTGGGAGGATCATCGTGGCCCTTCGCCGTCGGGAGGCGATCGAGGGAGACGCCGACGGAGAGCCTTAATTCTCGGAATAAAGACAAAGACGAGCCCCAATCGGAAAGTCGATCGGCGAAGTTGGATCGCGACGATTGAAGAATTCGGTCCCAGATCTTTGTGAAGAATTGGGACGTCAATTTTGTACCCACTAGTTGAAGAATTCGTCCTAATTTTTGCTGCTTGCTTGATTTCTAAAAGGAAGAAGATGAAGATAAAAGGAAACAATGAATTCGTCACAATTTTTGGTCCCAAATCTTTTTGTAGGTAGTCTAGGTTTTAAAAGGAAGAAGATAATTGATGGAGTAATTTGGGGGATTGGGATTTATCCCCCAATCCCGAAATTATAGGGATGGTCCCTCGTAATTGCAGTCCAGGACCTCCGAACTTTGAAATTAGTCCACTTTCTACCACCTTATATAAGCAACTTTTAATTTAGTCCTCAATCACCTAATATGTTATATATTTATATATATCTAAAGGGCATTTTAGGATTTATTTGAATCTCGGGATGGAAACATAACTCCTAAAAATGTTGGGGATGATTTTCTAATATCAAGTGAATAAGAGGATGATTTTAAGTGCCCCGTGAAACATTTGTTCTCGCTAAAGAATGAAACGTCAAAAGAATTTATAATGGATCCACTGAGTTAAGTTGAGTTTTGACTTGAGAATAAATGATCATCCATGGGAATGAGATTAAAGCCTATTAATTAAAAGTCTCTATAACGGCAACCCAACCTAGCTGACTGGAGATCCCAAGATCTAGGTTCAACGGGACAACCGAGTTATATGAGACTTAGGAGTATCACTAAGGAGATATTTCTTCAACTCTTTCCTATGATGAAACAGTGATGCCTGCAACGGTTTATGTTAAGTTTTTACTTTTAATGATTCTTATACCTTGGTAAATTCAAGTAGGGTATAGCAGAATACTTTTAATAAGAGATCACCTATGTGAGTGTGAAGTGGGGCTGCTTCTATGAGAATTTTAAGGCTGAATTCTTTAAAAAAACACTCTCTGAAACCAGTCGTCAGTGTTCCAGGGCCGAAATGGGCACAACCGTAAGAACCAACTATGTTTGGAATGATCCTGTATGTTGACTATTATCTTGGCTTACACAAACGGCTGAACCGTTCAAGACATCGCGTTCACTGGTTAGCCAGTAAGTTCGATAGTCATTCACAAGGCGAGGTTCAAAGCCAAAAGCTACCTAACCTCATGCAGGAGATTTTACTTTCTCTCTCTGTGTCGTTTGCATTGGTTATCGAGTCAATTTCATTCATGTGAGGGATTGTTGGAAAATATTATTAGAATATAATATTTTAATTTGGTATGAATGGAAATTGATTTGTTTAGGAGTCGCGTCTCTTCATTGGCACCTGCTTGCTGTGAACGGACGCGTCCTTTCGCGAACAGATGTGCCTCTTCTCGTTGGTGACTTTTCGTAGAGTCACCAGTTAGCCTATGTATATGGCATCATTCATTCATTTTAGAAGTAGATTTTTCCTACACTTTCAGTGAGTCGGAGTCTTTTCATTGGAGAGAGTACAAACATAAGTTTGGTTCGCCTACAGAACAGATTGAAGTGCTACTTTTATTCGGTGAAGATCAAGTAGCGCTGGGAGATAGACGTTCATACAAACCGTAAGCACCATAGTGGGGACAAATCTGTCTTAAGTACAGAGGGTTAAACACTCGCCTTGATCACCATTTCATTCTCATCGATTTTCAGGTTTTGCGTTATGATTTTATGCATTAATATTTTCGATTTTATCACAAAAAGTAAACATATTTTCCAACACCTTACATAGTTCATGCCAAGATGGAAGTCTAGAAAAAAACTTGGTGTAAGTAACAATTGACTATTGTGAATGGTGTAGTAAGGTTTTGTCTCCAAATGGATCACTGTACACATGGGGCAGGGAGCTACCTAGAGATAAGAGGGTCCCTTGACCGCTCACTTCATTTTCTTAGAAGGATTTTTTATAGTCTGGAGCAAAATTTACAATTTTGTCTCATGCAAAAAATTCAAAAGTTGCCCCAACTTACTTAGAATTCTCAAATTTTTTTTTTCTTTTTGAGAGTTGATAGTTTTACAAATGAGATTATCGTACATTCTTTTCAAAATATAATAAGTCATTGGGATGAGTTATAGAGAAAAAATACATGTATCAATGTGTATTTACGTTAGAGTTTACCTCTTAATTTATTTACATTACATTAGAGTTTACCTCTTAATTTAGTTACTCCATATAGGCAAAGCTTCTAGTCCGGGCTCCGGGAGTCCGGACCTCCACGTTCCCGATATTTTTTTTATGATCCGAACCGTCCATTTACAGTTTTGTGAAAAACTGTTTGGATCAAGCCCGAATCCCGGTATTTTTTTTTTATGATTTCTCGCAGTGCCCTTAAAAACACGTTTTAAACACATTGGACAGTTCAGATTTTGGAAAAATAATTTTTTAAACCTTCAAAACAGTTTAAAGCTTCTAGTCAGGGATCCCTGACTAGAATCTAACCGTATATATATAATTTTTAACCCCGTTAATTTAAAAAATTGGCTCTGCCCGTAAGTGCACATGCCGATAATTGATCAAAACCCATTATGCTACCACATCGTTTCAATGCCGAGACAGAACATTCTCTTGCAGCTTTGTCCTGTCAATTATTCTTCCCGAAGTGTCCTTTTCTGTTGAATCTCTCTTTGCTCTATACAACTTTTAATTACCATTACTCAACTAATAGAGAGAAAGGTTAAGGGACGTTTTTTTAGTTTTACTCCATCCGTCTGGATTTAATGGTTCACAAATATACTTTTTCAAGTTCGAAATTTTTTGTCCATTTCCAAAAGTTAAAGGGTAAAGTATGAAAGATTTACACAAAAAGTAGTGGAAAAAAAATTGAAATCCCCAAAACGGACCAACAAATCCAGACGAATGGAGTATAAAAAATGAAGGGGAAGCAGCAAGAGTCGAACTCACTATATCGTAGCCAGTAGAATGGCTAGATGACTATTGATAGAGGAGGTGAATAACGCAACAAATAATATAATATTTGACACAATGATAATTGGAGTCTCACGCTTACAATCAGAACTGTTCAATTTGTTTAAAACATGTTTGTAAGAGTTCCTAAAAAAATCAACTTATTTGGCTATCGGTAAGGGCTTGATCGGTTCAGTCAGTTGATTTTTAATGGGAACCCTTAAAAATATGTTTTAAAAAAATTAAATGACTCCGATCATTTGCGTGCGGCTCACATAAAAAACTTGTGTTATTCATTTAGAGGGGATAAATGTAAACTTATTCATATTTAGAAGAGGTTTACGTATGAAATAAATTATTTGAAGAGACCAATTGCTATTTTTCTCTCTAAATGTCCAATGATATAATCCTGGGACCGTCACCGATTGTAATAAATGATAAATTTCTGGTGTAGTTTATTTGGACTATAGTAGATTTTTTTAATTAATTACTACAAACCATATTTTTACTTTGAAGTTCGAACCCAGTACGGAAAGGACCAAATTAATAATCTTTTTCCGTTTATGCCTTTCTCAGTGAGAATGATTTTTCTTGTGGAAAGGAGGAGTAGGTACTTTAGAGTACTCATGAGGATATATATGTGTGTAGATCATGTGATAAAAAGAGGAGAAAAAGGACTTCTATCATTTGAAAGCAATAATGTACACATTGAAAACCATTCAAAAAGTCTAGAAACCACATTGGGCTACCAACAAGTCATTTAGGGGTTAGAGAGAAATACCAAGTGGTCCTTTGCATTGTGAAAAATATATAGGAATATGTGAAAGTGTATTAAAAAGTATATAAAAATGTGTATTGGAGTGTGTTTTGTTTGTTTGTTTGCTTAATATGTGCCCATTGAACACACGTTGGCAAGACCCATCATAAAAAACATGATGAGTCGAACTGTAATTATCTTTTTTCTTGGCCTGATGCTAGCTACCTAGGACGTCATTTCACAATTTCACATTCCCCTACCTCTCTCCATGTCCAATATGAGTTGTGCGCCAATAAGTGGCGTAGGCAGAAAATTGTATCAGTGTGGACGCAATTTTTGTTGTGTAAAAAATAGGAGTATCTAGTATTTTGTAAGAATCTAACATGCATGTCTTAATTTTCATTCGACTTTTGTTCAAGAGTTTTGAGGCAAAAATTCAGTGAATTGCAGCTGGTTTGTGACTAAGTAGTTATTTAGTGATCCTGAGGCATCGTCACTTGGTGCCCTAACATCCTTCTCCATCATTAATTTTTTTTATCCGCCTTCATCATCATATACTATTGTCTTGAGTCTCACATAAATATATGTAGGAGAATAGCCTTGTAGCACTATGCGGTGGTGCCCAACATTTTAATAATTTTTCGTATACAAAAGTGATGTACCAATTGAAACTTAAATATATTTTTCAACAAAAAATGTTAAAAAAAAAAAAAAAAGCCCCTCAAAATGCAGTGTGGCCCTATGCCCACACTGACCCTAAGATGGCTTTGTCACTGGCGCCAATCATAACATGTTCTGTTGTGCTTGTTATATGGGACGTCGTCTTATTTGGCTTATGAGACGTCATCTTATCCGTTCATTCTGTTCGACTCTTCGAGTTTCTTGAAATGATTTGCATTATGAACTTTAAGAATACGTGCTTTGGTTAATTATATTAACCGTCGGTGGTTTTCTTAGTACCAGACAAACTCAATAAACCAAAAATGGTTTGGATCATTGCTTTGAGCCCAAATAAAAGCCCTTATAAGAAGTATTGCTGGATTCGTGTGTCGCATCTATATATATCTCTTCCTTTTTGCCTCTTCATGTGGACATAATTAGCATGAGATCATTAGATCGAGTAACTTTATTCTACAATAAAGCTGGCTAGAGTGACATCAAAATTCAAAATTCCAATGATATGTGGATACCCACGGGCAATTGATTCAGCTGCCTGCCACTCATAACATGCATGATGTATCGTGCCACTGTTAAATCTGGTCACATGAAGTTTAGGATATGTCTCAACTTTTTTTTATAACTCGATCACAATTAATGTGTGGTTTATAAGGATGTTGAGTACCTACGTGGTGGTACTCAAGACCAAGGATTTAAATATCGGCCGATACGTGACGTATCGGCCGACACGTATCGGTTTTTCAAGGGAGTGATACGGATATTGACCGATATATGGTCCGATACACGCCGATATCGATCGATATTTGATTGTATCACTGATACCGTTACATATCCCGATACCAAGATTTAAAACCTTCCTCAAGACCATGAATAATTGGTTGATTATTAAAGTGAAGAAAAGTCTATATCTTGAAACTCTTGGACACGGATATACAAATGCTTATTCCACAAAATATGTGGCCTCTGTACAGGCTGTGTACATAATATTGTTAAGAGTCATCACCGACTCTCCGGGAATGCTGTTTGAAAAAAAAAGACTCTCCGAAGTCTCCAAATGCTTTCGGGATGTTTCGGGTTTCACTAGAATCTTCCACAATGTTTTGGAATGTTCCAGACTCTAGTAGAAGGTTATGAATCCTATTAGAATGTCCTGGGTTATGCTAGAACTTTCTGGATACTATCAGAATTTTCTAGACTATGATAGAACGGTATAAGTTTCTCTAGAAGCTTATGAATTGTTCTGAGACTGTTCATCTCTAAAATGTTCCATTGTTCCCTATAAATAGGGGATTAGATCGCATTTGTGGGGGTGTGTGATGAGATTCACCAAGTGTGTGGTGAGAGCACCAAAGTGTGTGTGCAAGTGAGAGACACCAAGAGTATGAGTGAGGTGCCTTTGTTTACTTGTGTAGGCTTCTATTGTTTACAAGTGAGAGTATCCAATACAAGTGTACTAGTTTGTAGTATCCAAACTCAACAACTATAACCACCGATGTGGTAGCTTAGTTGGCCAAAGTGAATGTTATAAAATTCTCCTCTCTCTCCTTGTGCATGGACCACCCAAGTTCAAATCTCTCTCATGCCATTGCTGGGACTTGTGTGGATTTGCAAGGAGGGCCCTTGGCTAACTAGTTGCCTAGGTGGTGCTGTGGTGACGGTCTGTCTTATTCAGACAGTAGCTACGGCTCAACCGAACATTCCACAACGGGTCGGTAACCCCAATGATCACGTCCATAGGAAGTTGTTACGCTAGTCGCCCCTTCCCACCTTTTTAGATGTTCAAAAAAAAAACTCAACAACTATAAGTGCTTGCACAAATATGTGTACAAAAGTGTGTTTGATTTCTCTTCGATAACACAGTAGACAACTCCTTATATTATGCTCCTTGTTATAACATAGTAAAATATAGACAAAACAAACTACAAAAATAACCAATTGTTGGTCAATGGCATCTAGTCGATTGTACGCATGGCCAACATTCATTAGACCCCTTCTGGATTTCCACAAGATTTTTGAGATAATGGGGTTTGTTTTGGCTATTAGCTTGTCACAGCCTTACAAGTCCTTTTCTTCTATAGCGCATGACTACGTACTACATGCCCTACAAATGGTTAAGGTTTTTTGTTTTCACTATTGGTGGATCCAAACATGCGCAAACATTTCTCATGCCCAACTCACTTACTTTTGGTTACATATATCTGGATATCATTCACATAGTTTAGCACTAAATAAGTGGATAATCCTAACTGCACAGATGCAAAAGGGACAGAAAATGTACAGATCAGTTCGGAGACCCATTTTTAGGTCCCACACGAATGATCCGAACCGTTCATTCATCTTAGAGTAATTTTCCACAGGGCCCCCATGAGGAATCAGCCCAATCGGACGTCCGTAAGTGCTCAATCCAAAATGCACCCCGTTTCATTCAAAAAAATTGCATGAAACGGGGTGCGTTTTGGATCGACCACTTACAGACATCCGATTGAGCTGATTTCTCGCGTGGCCCTTTGGAAAATTATTCTAAGATGAATTAACGGTTCAGATCGTTCGTGTGGAACCCAAAAGTGGGTCCCAAACTGATCCGTACATTTTCGATCCCTTTTTTTCGGTACGTGTAGCAGTGTCCAATAAGTTATGGGAAGTTTAATGTAAAATCAAAATTATTTGTAATAGGTACACCAAAGTACAATGAACTGGCATGAGGTGGAGAAAACCTAGGGTGTCAGCTGGTACCACGAGACGGTACTCAACACGCATTTCGGCTGTCCAAAAGTGTTTTGGACGGTCCGGGTTTTAAATAAACTCTTCCACGTCAGATCTCTCCAGAAGAGTTTATTAAAATCCGGACCGTTGATTATGGAGATGGACAACTATGATGGGGCGTTATGGGTACCACGCCAAATACCACGTGGTACCCTTTTTGCACCCAAATTTTCTCGGTGGGAGCAAAACACTTTGTTAGTCCACTTTTCTGTTATCGGTTTTTGTTTTGACCGGAGTGTTGTTTTTATGCTGAAAATTAGTGAAACAGTAAGTTTAGGATATTACAAGACTTAGACAATCACACGGGCCGATAAAATTAAGCAACATAAATCATGAACAATTAAGTCCAGTTTACAAGCTATGCCAAACAAAATCAGGAGAAAACTGATCCAAAAGGTCTAATAAGCTCGGGGCAACTAAGTGGGAAATCCAGAAAGGGCTTCCGAAACTCTCATTTACCACGGGCTCTTCTACTTCAGCAAACCCAACATTGCTCTGGAAGCCATCTTCGACGGCTCTTTGGTCTCCAGCTCCATCATTGTTACTCTTTGAGTGCAGCTCAAAGCTTGTGTCTATTGGATTATTAATATTATTCTCTGGTACTTTTGCAAACAGTGTTTGCGAGTCCATTGGATTATTAACATTCTCTGGTACTTTTGCAGATAGTGTTTGCGAAGAGCCTCTATTAACCTTTGTTCTAATTCCCTTCTTGATTCCGAGCTTCTTGCTCAAATGAATGTTCCAGTGGTTCTTCACTTGGTTGTCTGTTCGTCCCGGAACTCTTCCAGCAATGAGAGACCACCTTTGGATTAGAATTCATCAACATTATTACTATCGGAAATCTAATAAATCATTCCACATTGCGAAATTCTTTTTCCAAAAATTAAGTGTTCAACACGCGGTTAACATATTCAAGTACTATCTGATTTTTTTTTTTCCTTGAGAAAATGGTAATTAAAAGGATGTAATTGAAAAATAAACTTGGGTGTGCAAACTTAACCATTATAGTCATTAATTACATAGATTTGAGTTTTTGCGAGTTACAGCAGTGATAAAATCCATGTACCCTCCGAAGGAATCCGTCAATGCTTTTCTTTTTTTAATTGTTCTCAATTTCATTGCGGTAATGAAAAGTTTACTTTACCAATCAAAGAAAATAAAACAATAGCATAGAGATATCAGAAAAAGAAATTAAGAAGAAGAATTAATTAAACAACACCTGTTTCCAAGGAGATTATGAAGCCGAATAATGAGGTCTTCTTCTTCCTCTGAGAAATCGCCATGTTTTATGCTTGGACTTAGATAGTTAATCCACCTTAGTCTGCAACTCTTACCACACCTTTTCAAACCTACATGTTATTCTTAATTAAGTAATTCTGTGCTCACAAATTAAAAATCGACTAGTTCAAGAAACAAAATTAACCTGTCATTTTAGCAATGCGATTCCATCTCCCTTTCCCATGCACTCTAACGTAGTCCATGAGGACTTTGTCTTCCTCCTCCGCCCACAGCCCTTTTTTGTATCCCTTCTCTCCTTCCATTTGTTGTTGTTGCAAAAACCCAAATTCTAGAGAGAGAGAGAGAGAGAGAGAGAGAGAGATTGGATATTGAGAAGCTTGGACTTTAATTCTGCAACTTATTGGTCTGCTTTTATGGTCGATGGAGATTTAAATAGCCCGTGTAAATACAAAGATGCACCATTGGGAAGAATTATTCTGTCCCCTATGGGTAAGAACACGTGGTGCTCCAAATATTGTCCCCTGCTATCACAAAGTGTAGGGGCACTATACGTCCTTGCACCTCGGGCACAAAATAATCACAGAAGGGGGTGCTGGTGTGCAGTTCCTGGTATGGGCTCCTGATGTGCGGCATAATGCCGTCGAATGTGTTTTTAATGACTTGGATTTTATTTAGGCATTTTGTAGATTCACGCTTTCCGTTGCTAAGGTGAAATCCGAACCGTTGATTGCGGAGATCAACGGCCCTGATGCACACACCAGGGGTGAACACCAACACACCCGGGTCCAATAATCACTCGTACTTCCACTGTTCCAAATTTCTGATAATCTAAGGGGATTTCAATTTTTTAAGAAAACATGCAATAAATATATTCACACTTACATTGATTTTCAACAATACCTTTATTTTCAACTTTTGATTGAAATCATTGTTATTGGTGAAGTGAGTATTTTGGAAGATAGAATACAATTTTGTTTTGATGTTTCGAAAAGGATTAACAATTTAAATTTGTTTTGTGTTCATTTAGGTTAATAATGCATGTGTTTCGGTGGTTGGATTTTATTAGCTACTCCTAATAAATGTGTGGTTACCAAGTATTTTGAGAACGGAATTTTTTTTGGGGTGTGGTCATGCAAGAATTGTTAGTTGATAGTCGCTATTAGTGAGAATTGACCGGTATCCTTGTCCATGGAAGTATATGATGCCGCCTATCAACTTGGTTACCACTCCACTTGCAATGAAGCTACGTGATGCAAAGATCTACCATGGTTTTACTTGACCATCCAAGCCTTTTATTTTGCAAGTATAGTTGTGTTTATAATTCGTGCAACCAATCAAGTCAATCAGACATCGATAAAAACTTGATCGAATTGAACTGGTCATAAGAAAAATGGATGGCTGCCCATTTCTCCGATCATTTGACCTTTTACATAAATAATAGTAATAAATATATTAAGGCCAAGTAAATGATCTATATGCATCCTGGAATTAATCGTCAAGTAATTAATACCATAGTGTCCTGCACTGCGTTAAGCGTTACTAAGAAAATAATGTCCACTATATATTGTGTTTTGATCCACAATTTTTTTATCTATATGGACAAGCAAATATGAAAAATGAGTCTCCAAGCCACTCACCTATTTTTTCCATCAAATTTTGTTTTTGGTGACCTATGTGGCAATTTGATGCCTTATTTTTGTAATTTTCAAAGTTGTGATTCCAACTCACTCTACAAACCTATTAATTTCCAGCAAAAAAAAAAACGAACAACTCTATTACTACCAACGGGAAAATGCTAATAACATAAAAAAACAAAAAAAAATTAATTATAGTAAATATTTGAGGACTCACTATATTTGATGAAGAAGAAAGGGTCATCAAATTTGATGTACTCTTGATGTGTGGGTTTAAGGAGTTTTTTTCAACATTACTCCTCAAAAACGATCAAAAATGGTATTTGATGAGTGGATTGCAGATACTAAAATCAAACTTTTGATGTTACCTTCAAACGGATAAGGAATTGTGTTATTAATGAAAATAAAGGAACTAATAATTTGAGTATAACTACTCAGGTTGAGTTTTCACTAAGATATTTTTGTTTTTTTTTTTTTCTCAAGTCATTCTCATCACATACATCAACTATTTTAGCAATTGACTTAATCCCAATGGGTTGGCCAAATGGTTTTTTCCTAAGCCTTAGGAGTTTGCTCCCATCTTAAGTCTCATATTTGATGCCCCGTGCCAGCAACTCTTGGGGCCACCTCACCTCTATGCGTAAGCATGTGAAACGACTATGGGAGGAGAGAATTAGTCCGAGGTGCGCACAAATTGTCCCGGGACACCCTGTATTATAAAAAAAAAATTATAGTCCAAAAATACAAAAAATACCGTAATAAAAACTCACACTCAATTGTTTAAATGTGTCTCGATTCCAGCTTGGAAGTTCACTGAGACCCGAGAAATTATGGATTGAATATTTAAGCAAAGTGATGCTGTTTATACTTTTTAGCACCCTAATGACTTTAGCTTAAGAAATTACATCAAAAATAATTAAATATTTTCAATAAAAGTCCTATTGACAATTCATTGGACTGTTAATAAGCTTCGAAAAATAAAGAACCAAAAAAAAATATATTTTATATTTTTTAATACACTCTTCGCGCCCTTTTTCTATGGAATAACATTTTTTACACCTTTATATTTACTTTTCAAATGTTTTTTTTTTTTTGCACGGCAAAAAAGAAATTTATTAATCTTCGAAAACGGATTAGAAAGATTAAAGGGAACCATGGGGAAACGGCATCACAATACAAAAGAGACATCCCAACAAGGATAACACCCCTCTCCGTGACAATCATATGCCATCACGAATCCGAAAGGGAAATAACAAAGGGTTAACAAGGTCAATCTCTTTTGGCTTGAATGACAGTAAACTGTAATAGCATGTTCCTTTCATTTTTTTGGTACACAGCATGTTCCTAGACCTAGGTGGGGGCCATAGGTAAAAATTGGTTTTTTTTTTTTTTTTCGGGCGATGATGTCGTATTTCAGATGGAAAATGCTAAAAGTTATCTAGAATTTCAAATCAGTTGCTCAGATTCACTCTATTTCTCAGTGAATTTGAGCCATTGATTTTAAATTCTGGATATTTTTCTGGGTAATTTTCTATGTATGTAACACAGCTGATTTGAGACGGCGTGGAAGGAACACGTGATTGTTTGGCTGTGAACTGATCCATTTCCTGTTTCCAGCCACAGAAAATCTATAGGTAAATTAAACTGACTTCCCCTGAGGTTTCTGACATATAAAAAAACCTCCATGAAGGTTTCTAAAATTACAATACGCTCCCTTACTTTTTTCTTACAAATATTCAGTTACCTTCCCTATGTTAAGTTACTGTGAGAAAGGACGGAATTTGCTGGTGCTCATTCATTTCCATTAACTATATACCAAAAATTCCCCTTCCTTAAGTCACCAAATAACCCATATTAATTGATTCTAAAATTTATGCAGAATTATTGCACCCTCATTTCTAATCTTTGTGACCAAATAACTCACGATTTAAAGTACGGATAAAATAATCAGTTAATTAAGAGCACAAAAATAGATTACAGGGGTGATTTGACCGAATTTTAGTTTGGGATTTTTTATTTTTTGTTCTTATTTACATTTTAACTTTATTTTTATTTCTGAGTCTTTTTTTTTTTTTTTTGGGTTAGGCTAGACGAGAGGAATGTAAGAAATAAAAAATTACGACAAAAGCTTACAAAAGTTCACTAAAGACAAAAATAATTCAAATTAAACAAATATTTTTGAAATATTTTGTCATTAGTGAACTTTTTGAAGCTTTTGGTCGTAATTTTTATTTCTTTTGGTCTTAATTTTTTACTTTATTTTTTATACTCCTCTCGTCTTGACCAAAAAATAATTCATCAAATTTGAATTAAAAAAATGCTTAAGGACAAAAAATTAATCCAGATAAAGTTTGGTCGAATAACCCTTAAATAAAAAAATAAAAAAAAGAAACAAGTTCTTTAAATTTTTACTTGTCTTAATTTTTTTAAATGTTGGGTGACACTTTTAATGGATGTATTTTATATTTTGTTCAATCTTTTTTTTTATTGTTTTACGTTTCCACGTCAAACAATGGCAAAAGTACGAGTATTAGTATACGATCAATTTTAGAAAATGAAAAGAAAAGGCCAGAATAGGATATAAAATGCTAGTTTTGCTATCCAATTTTCTTTATTTTTTGTAGTTTTTAAATTGTTGGTAAAAAAATTTACTTATTGAAATCCTCTCATCTAAACGAATCATAAATGACAAATATTTTGAACCCAAGATTGTTTAAGGGTGAGTTCTTCCTAAATTATTGCTCTAGGGTGAGAAACCTACATAATTTCTAGTAGTGCGCCCTGTAGTACATATCAGGATTGTTTAACTCTACAATCAATACTTCAGATGTCTTTGTTAAACTCTTACAGCTAAAGTTAATTCCTACCGCTAAGATTATGTTGCAAATTTGAACCATCGATTATGGATATGGACGGTCCAAATATGCACTACAGAAGACGCCGCACAGGATCCCCATGTCAAATTAAAAGAGACAGTGAAAGAAATTCTATGTTCATTTTATAGGCTCAATAAATATTTATATTTGTGTCTAGCAGTAAAGAATTTAAACTAAAAAGCTACGATTTTTTTTTTCTTAGATTGGCATCATTATTTTCAGTTGATAGTAGTACTCATTTGGTTGGTAGCGATGGTGGGCTATTAAACCTGCAGCCCAATAAATGAAAAAATGTCAGATCACTAGCCCAATAAATGAGTTTGTCCTCATCATACTTGAAAGTCCCATATCAAAGGAAATTAATTTTAATGCAACCATTAATTGTAACGCCCTTTCACGTGATTTGGATCTCATGCATATGTAGGTTTCTTGTTATGTATGAGAGGCGATATAATAAACGTTGCATCAAAAAAATTCTCCGAGCTTCCACTAAAAACATCGTCTCTCATAGTATGTGTTAAAAATTTCTTCGAGCTTCCACTATACATTTAACAAAAACATTTATGATGTAATATGTGTTAAGAGTGATTTGTGGGAATATGCTGTAAAAAACATCGAAATTACCATAGTTGAAATTTATCCTAATATGGAAATTTATTGAATCCACAAAAATTTAATGATCCCCAATTTAAATTGTGATTGGTTAATCAATAATACTACAACCACACCCAACTTACACACCAAAAAATACATCTACTCACAAAAATTCAAGGGGCCCACAAAATGTTTTGAATAATATTGCTGAGAAGTTACTAGTTTTTAATATAAAATTTACGAGACACTAAAAAATATTACGATTATCATGAGATGGCATAATGTAGACCATATAATAGGTGTATATGGTACACACTTTTAATGCATTGTAGCCATTCCCTGTATGAAATCTTGTAACTTGATTGTGTGTTCAGAGTCTAGATTTTGTTATATCCATTCGTCAAAATATTTGTGTTTTCGCTTTAATATTTAAATTATTAGTACTATGAAAAATAGAATATGATGTTTTTTTAAGTGTAAGTGATGTCTTCTGGAATATACTCCTATTTACCAACCTTTGAAAGAAACATGAATGTTTAATTTGTCTTTTACTAGTTTGAAGGTGGTGGGAGAATAATTAATAAAAATTCAAAAAGCTCTCCAAGGATAATTTTCAGAACGTGCCTTTATCTTTCAATTTAAAAACCAAAATTAAAAAAAAAACAATAAGATAATCAATCCAAGCACCGCATAATGTCCCATTAACACCAAAAACTTTTCTACATTTATACGAGTCTTGCATTTGCCAATTGGCCAACGCTATCCTTTCTCAATAATTCCACGAGTACCGATCACTTGTTACAAAAGGTGCATAGATTGTGGGGATCGTACTTTTGAATTTCATACAAATAATTTGAACAATTATAAGAATCTTTCGAGTGCTTTACGGTTTTCCAAATGTAATGAACGAATTGAATAGAACCCGTAAGTGGACTCCACGTGCCGAGCTGATAATCACAGTCGATGCTCAAGGGGTCCAGTACCCATTGGCGTCCCTGCAGCATCCTTCTGCAGCATTATAAGCAATGGTACAATTACATTTATTATGGTTAATAATTGGTACCATGTGTAGGATTCACTATACTGGTACGGACACTTACCTATCACTCTCTATAATCTCTCTGCTGCTGCTGCTGGTTGAATGAACAAGAAAGGCATCCATTTGATGCACCTGGGTCGGCATTAAATGGTAGAAGCCAAAAAGCTTGAAAATTGGTGACACAAATGTTCAGACCAGGACCAAGCTCCATGTGATCATTTGGACAAGTAAATATATACACCTGCATTGCTCCATTTCAGCAATAAGATTTCGAGGAATGATACAATTGCATATATTCGGAAATATTTGATGCACATAGATCTGCATGCATCGAACGAGAATCGTAAAAGGGTGTGCTAGACATTTTGTATGATGATATTGAACATGTTGTAGAAATTTTTTATTTCCGGCATGTCCATTCTAAAATGCATCGATCTTACTAGTTCAATAATATCGGAATAGTTCAAATAATTAAAATTAGAATTCTCTTTCCCGAAATGAGTGTGTACGTACATGTCTTCATCGTGCATAGGGATAGCAGTGTTCACGGTTCGATTTGGTATGATTCTAGTGAAAAATAGTTAGTACTACAATTTTAGGGAAAACTTCATGAACTCAAGAATTAATAAGGTTCACATAAATACTCCAGAAGATCGAACCCTGTTGAATCATGTAAAACCGAGTCAAACCAAACTGTAAGATCTATTCGAGGTCACAGTTCCACAAAATCTTTTACGTGAATAGTGATTGACAAGTCAAATTAAATTGTAGTAGTAGAAAATACTCCTAGAAATGTTAGGTGTTCAGTCGTTGCTAGTCACGGTTACGAAATGATTTAGGGGCCATTTGACAGCCTCGTCTCGATGAGATATATAAGCCTCTGGTCTCGAAACGATTTTAGGATCAAGTTTTCGGCAACCGATTTTTTTCAGGTACCTCGTTTTTCTCTGGCGACGAGAACTACAATCCCCTCCTCGTCGTTCTTCGCCATCGATTTGTTGGGAGAAGAGAGACAGAAGGCCATGCGAGGCTATAGTACCTTGCCAGACCTCGCCTGCTGTGGCTAGGTCCTGTGTAGCAAAGTGGGAACTGGCGAGGATGACGACAAAGCTCCAGGCTGCCATTTGCCGCTCCACCGCTCGGCAAAATGGCCAAATGGGAGAGATGCCTAGACTCCTGGAGATGCTCTTAGTGGGCTTTTTACATTTTAGAAGCTATACATGATAATTTCATTTAATTTCATCTATGTGGACACAAGTAAGTTATCATTCATCTCTTGATCTCCCATTTTATTGTGAACCGATTCTCTACCATTTTTACAGCACAAATGAATATCATTTTTATTGGACGAAGCAATTTTATTAATTAGTCTCGTTTTGTGAGGTGCCTCAGTAATACTTCAGCTTTTATGGTGCCAAATATATGCTATAGAGGCGAAAAAAAAACCCTTCAAAACTACACTAATGATGACAGGGCCAGCTATGAATTTTGGGAGCCCGATGCGAACTTTTAAACAGCCCCTTGGGATAATTCATAATGAATAGCTTATAACAAGATAAATCAACTGCAAATTAAGATAAATATTACAAGTATTCAAAAGCATTAAGTACAAAGAACTTGCCAATCATTTCATTAGTTCAATGCGTATGACTAAAACATTATTCTCGTATTTTGGCCACAAAATGAAGCTCTCGTACTAATTTTGCATATAGCCATATATAATACTATAAGAGTATAAAAATTTAGGGCACTTCAAAATTAGATAAAATTTTGAGGACCCTATGCGGCACTATTCTCTGCGTATGCCTAAAGCCTAAAGCCTAAAGCCGACACTGAATGATGAGATAATGCAGAAGCAAAAACAATTAATGTGGATTTATCTTTTATGCTTCAATACGTACACCATATATGAGTGTGTGTGTGTGTGAGAGAGAGAGAGAGAGAGAGAGAGAGAGAGAGACTCTGTGCAATTGCATGCAACACTACAATCAACTTTTTACATAAAAGTGTCCAAAAGTACAATGATAGTCAAAGCTTGCTCAAATGTTAGGAAGTCTTCACAATTGTTCCATTGGAAAAATGCACATAATGCAAGGCTGACAATCATTCATCTTGGTTTGAGCCACTGTTTGCCATCTGAATGCATTGCTGACACTCTGTCCACACTTCATACAATTTTGTGGGGAAAACTCTACATATGCTATATTTTCTTATTTGATGGTGAAGGGTGTCCGGACCAACTTACGCGCGCCTCGACTAATTTATTTCCTAGTCCAGTCGAAGAGAGGTCATCCATACGGAAATTAGGAGATTCACAAGAAAATGTTTTCCTTTGACCCTAAATATCAAACTTTACTGAATTATAAGAGGAGTAAATTCACTAACCAACCAGACTAGCTAACTCATAAGGCTATACCTGTCTAATTTGCATATGTATGATATGCAATTCCAAAAATCGTAAATACATAACACATTTGTATATAAATTCTTGATATTCCTCACATGAAGACCAAAAAAAAGTCATAATATAGCAATGTTATGAATCCAAGCTCAATGTTATTAAAATTATGTGCAAACAATATGAGTTTCTGTAAATCAAGGTGTGCATATCATAGTACCATTAATTTCTATTATATGCACATCGAAAATTTTCTAGAGTAATGTTGCAATTTTCGGAATCATTATTTAAATCATTTAATATAAAAGGTTCATTTAATTGAAATGTATTACATTGATTAAGTAGCAAAATAAAATAATATCCAAGTTACATAGTTTGATAACAAAAGGGAAGTAGTACTTGTTTTGCAAGTTAGATTACAGTAATCCAAAAACAGAAGTAAGGAAGTGATAGAGCTTTTTACAATTTTAGGTTTAGGTCCCAATCTTCAGCTGGTTGGCGCAAGATGGACGAAGTGTAAGCTAGCACAGTTACCTTAGCCCCTAAAACTAGTTGGAAGAAGAATCTGCCATCTTTTTTTTAAAGTTGATTGCCGACAGTTCTTCGTTTTGGTACATAGTACGGCTCGCTATCTCCTTCTTCTATACTTGGCATGAAAATCCAGGGTATACAATAGCATGCGCGAATGACACTCAGCAAATATACTCCCACCCGTTAACCCTTATATTACGAGTAATGACAATTTATAATAAATAAGATGCAGAAATAAGAACAAGTGATTTCGTTAACTAGCCTTTATCTTGCATGTTTTCTAAAATCTCAACCTTGAGAAACATCCTCCCATGTTAACATAGCTCTAGAATTATGGCCATTCATGAGTCCGCTCTCCCCTCGGTTGATATAAGTGGCTACCTTTACCTCTTTTTATGATCATAAGTAAATCCATGCTAGGTACATATATAACTTAAGGTGTATTTGCTTAGGATCTCGGTGTATGACAAACACGAGGTGTGTTAGACCATGGGATGATCATAGATGGAGTTTATGGGAGGAAATGTATCTCAAATAAGGTGATTTATCAGTGACAGCTCCAGGAATTTTGAATAAAATGTTCAAAAATTATCTTAACTCAAGAGGCTTTATTAACTAGCTATATATACACAAAGTTTTATATATTAATGTGAATAATGGGAACAAATAATACAAAAGTACATAAGATGTCACCATTGCATTTTCTAGGCGAATTCTATATTTTAGGCCAAACAACATTAAATGGGCACATAAAGATAAGTTTTTATTACAGGAAATTGTGGCGAGTAGCTTTTTGGATTTTAACCGTGGATTACTGGTTCGGACACGGATTCAAAAATTAAAAAACCATGACTCACAGTACGGACACGGATTTTGATTTTGAAACCGTGGATTATCTAATCCGGACTGTGAGATTTTTATACAGATAAAAAAAAATAAAGTATATATATGTACAAATATATATGTAAGAGAATTAAATTTATCATTTTCTCAAATAATTTTAATGTGATTTAGTGTAATGATGTACCTCCTAATCAAACTCAGGAGGTAAATTATAACATGATAAGGGATGTGTTGAATCGTGTCTTTGTTGAGTACGAAAAATGGTACTCAAGCGCTCCAATTTTGTGAACTAGATGAGTAGATGGCTCATGGCTAAACATTTGTTGCCCATTTAATCTTGGGCCGTTTCAATATTTGTTTTAGTGTTTTTTGTGAATTCACTGGATGATGGACTAGATGATCAGTAGATGACTAATGATTGTATGCTTGTTTCGGACTAGATGATTAGTAGATGACTAAATGTTTGCCTGTTTGGTTTAGAGTTGGAAATGTTTGCTTGTTTTTTGTGCACTCACTGAATGTAGTTGTGAAACCCGTTTTATGTATTCCATGTAGGTTGTTAAGTTTGAGTTTTTGAATGAGTTGATGATTTTTTTTTGGAATAAGTTAAAAATCCGTGGATAAATCTGGATTCGATATGTGACTCACAGATCGGATCGGAACCGAACTGTGAGACTTTTGGATCGGACACGAATTTTATTTTCAAAAAATCATGACTCGCAGATTAGGATTGGATTCATACCAATCTGATCTGATTCAAACCATACGCACCCCTACACCAAGCCCTTCTTCCTCACTTGGTGGTCGGTGCGAATGAAGGACCGAGTAACTTTCCCACCCCTACTCTGGATCTGATCTAATACGTTTGGAAGAAGGGAAGATATGTTGGGAAATGTCAGGGGCCATCGGGGTGAGTTCCAAAAACGACTTACGCCCCAAATTAGAGATAATAATTTCACCCCATGGGTGCAAAATGTTTTACTTCGGAAAAAATTTTACGACCTTTTTTTCTAGCCAAACAACGGAAAATGGGTAAAATATTTTACGTCCAAATAAATAGAGCCTAAATGATTTTGAATGTTTCCTAGGATTTTTTTTTTATTTTTTTGCGATGGTAAATACTATAAATAGCTTTCGCTCCCAGAACAGCACAACCTAGCTTCAAATGTTTGCGGGTCTTACAAATTAACTTTTTTACAGATGATCCGCAAAGAGGGGGTTTGCACCGAGCAAATCTTCGCCATCCATCCCGAGATCCAACGGCTCGGATAATGTGCGGATTTTATTATTTTTTTAATCCGAGATGCTTTTTAATGAGGAGAGATAGAGTGCATTGATCCGGGCCGTTGGATCTCGAGATGAACGGCGGGAATTTGCTTGGTGCAAAGCCACTCTTTGCGGATCATCTGTAAAAAAGTTAATCTCTTTTTTTAAAAGGCTTATGTGACAAATTGACATTCTGAAAATTTATATTCCAACCATTATGTCAAATTTCCCTTTATGGTATGCTTTCGCTTTAATAATTAATGAAAGTAATGTCAAATTTGACAAGAGAGAAGATATCCCAAATATCACCTAAGCAACTAACATATTGATTGGAGTTCGTTTAAATGTCAATTCGTCCACTTGGTATGTTATGTCAAATTTGACCTCCTTAATTGGAGATGCTGTAAGACGCAGGTAAAGTAGCAACAAATGCCCTTAAAGTGTCAAGTAGAGGAAAAAAAACCAAACGAAAATAAAAATAAAAATTAGAGGCTTAACCAATGGCACCACTAATAACCTCACGACTACACCAGACAAAGGACCATTGCAATGGATAATCGTTACTACGTAGTCAGCCAACGTACTTGATGGACCGAACGTTAGTGGGCCGAGTGAAGACCAACCTCGTTCCATGTGGCCGATTGGGTCAAGCTTCTTAGTTCGGCCGAGCATTCTTTGGGCCGAAGGACAAGGAATAACCCAAACGTAAAGTTCAAGTATTGAGACCGCTTGGGCCGAACGATCAAGGGTCGAAGGAATTGGCCTGAGTGTTTGGTGTGGTCCTGGGACATATCTACACTATATAATAAGAAGCTATAGATGCATGAACAGTGCCAATTTGGCGTCTGAAATCAGGGGTAAAAATGTAACTTCTCATATATTCATCCACTCCACGTGGTTTGGCTTGGGGTTGCCAAAGCACACGCACACCTGCCTTCTCTTTCTCTTCTCTTTCTCGTCAGATTCTCAT